>MU869764.1:3256-39234 GCA_036418205.1 Ostertagia ostertagi | reverse complement strand
AAATAATTATGCACAGAGAGACAGTTTTAGGCAAATTACGGTGTTTTCCTTGAGGAATAGAGAACAGTTGAATGCATCCCTATGAAAGGTTTGACTTCTCGGGGCTGAAATTAAAGTTCTTCGGGACCTAATTTTCTGAGGACGATTCTTCCAGACAACGGTAAAACACATAAGAAAGCAGAAATCTCGTAGTCTTCAAAAATGTCTTCGCCCCCCCAACAAGTTCTTTGAAGGAAGTTATTATTGCTGAAAGCTCAAAAACTCGCATGTGCTGCTCAAAAACCTATGGGAACAAAATGTTCGAACGTGTGATTTTCTCGGAAAATGGATTTTGAAAAACGGTTTGGTGCTTGTCAGAAAGAGCAAATCCTGTACTTTCACCCCATGAAAAAAGTGCATCACAGAAATGAAAATGAAGTGAGTTATGGTCGCTGAAAGCCCAAAAACTCGCTTTTGCACGAAAAATGTTCGAACGGGACAATTTTTTGAAAAAGGGGACAATCACTAAACTTTTTATACTATTTTGTTAGAGAAATATTTGAAGTTTCTGAAACTTTTTACAGATTTCCAAAATGTCGCATACGAAAGATTTTATGGGCCTTCAAAGTTGAAGGTGCGCCTTCTTAGAATTTTGGGTTTTCCACTTCTAACAGAAGTACTTTCCGGAGAGTTAGGCAATCCTTGTAGTTTTCTGGAAGCGCACCTCAGGCACAATCAAAATCTACCTCAACAAGTCAAAAAATACGTCCCAAGAAAGTTATTCCCCTCTAAAATTTTTTCTTCGCCGCGTCCCGTTCTTCCAGCGCCCGGGTGATACCTGCCGCGCTCCAAGGCCGACGCGACGACGCGCAGACGCTTTCTGGCGCAACGGATTCATGTCTAGCACTCTTATTAACAAAAACAGGGGGTCGCAACTGGACCCCCTCGAGAGCTAGGGGGTCGCAAAAATCCCGAAAATGTTCGAACGTGACGGTTGACCCTGCTTCGAACAGTGCACAGTGTTCCCGTGAAAAAAATCTTCTGATGTTGCCTGTGTAAGATTGGCGATTTGTTACTAAGTCGGTCCCAACAGTAGACGAAAGTGCCTCTTTTTTGGCCACCCCTGTATTTCCCAGATCCTGTTGCTTCTTTTGCTAGACGTGTTTCCTCCCATTTTACCAAACGGACAAAGCAGACCAATAATCAGAGCAACTAATGAGCTCTTCCCTTCCTGAATTTTTATTTCAGACAGTTTCACTGATCGTTATCTTCCCCCGAATGAACACCTCAAGGGTGGCTTGAGGCAGGGTCGGTCCTATCGTTGCTACTTTTTGGATTTTTTTACGACCCCCCCCCCCTTCATGGGCGATTTGGTACGACCCCCTGTGTGTAGCTCAAAGTGGTGATAAGATTACTTAAACAATAATAATCGTATAAATACAGAACTTCTTTAGACAAGAATGCTGAATTTCGGATCAAATTTCATAAAAGACGAGTTACCGTTCCGAAAAACAGCGTACGCATGGAATTGGACATAAAGTCATTTGTGATACGGACCTCATGGCTGAGGCTAAGGATTGACAGCTTTTGAATGTGGTGGATCGCGCCCTTGACTGCGCGTTTGTTGAATGGGAACAAGGGGAAATTGAGAAGTAGAGGAATTTTTCCTTGTAAAGTTTCAGGTTTCGGAAGACGGAGGTGGGTTCTGGATCACCGACGGTCATCCTTCTTAATTAGAGCGGATTTGTTCTTAAACAATCTGAAATAATTAATTTATTGAGCAAGAAAGGAATTTGCACTACAATTTTCACCTTCCTCTTTTTAGGGCTATAACTTTCTTCATATTCGAGCTTTTGCGCCGGAGTTATTTGATTTAAAAAATTCAAATCATTCTCTCTCCAATCATGGCTGAAAATTCATCGAAAGCTAATTTAGTAAAAATTTAGCACGTTGAACTTTTTTCTGTGCAAACGCGACTTTTTGACCTTTAAACGATCATAACTTCCTTCAAACTCATTTATTTGGGAAGCTGAACCGGTATGAGAAACTACAGATTCAAGCTTTCTAAAAAGTACCCAAACGTTTCTTAAAAGTCAGTAGTTCAAAAATTAGTCCCGTTGCTACATTTTTTGGAGGGGCATTCTCCAAGCCATTCTCTTAAAAAAGCGGTTTTTTTAGGTTTCACTGGCCGCAACCTCCAGGGAAAACAATATCGTGTTGACCATAGGATGTGTTAGAATGCTTTGTGCATGCGCTTGCACTGATATCCCCTGCCTTGGTGTGCGCCACGCCTCGGTCGCGCTTCTGATTCGCTGATTCATTTGAAAGCTCATTCAGAAGGAAGCGGCTTACAGATGCTCTAGCATCAATTCTTGCGTAAACGTAATGTGGTGACTATTGTCCATGTTGTCTTAGGCAATACTCCAGCTACACTTTAGTTTCAAATGTGGTTTCGTGGGTGGACCCATGTCATGGTGGGAGCACTTTTTTGAACGATGCTACATGTCTTGCAGCTGCTGTTTCTGCAAGTCTTCCTTTCTCATGCTCTTCCTGAAACATGGTTATGATCAGTAGGGAGATTACCACAAATCCCACTGCCGGCCACCGAGAGAGTACGACCCCCCTCCGGGTCCATCCAAGTACGACCCCCCGTTGCTACTTGTAGCAACATAGGGTTGACCCTGGTGATGACCATGAGCACGTGATAGCAGCAGGTTGTAGACGTTTTGTACCCCTGCGCTTACGAACCCCCCCCCACGCCCTCATCGGATTTCCTTGACGTTTTTCACCTCGATTATGAGTATGCCCAAACAAATAGCACCCCTTGTTGATAAAACGAAGTAATGACAGGGGAACCCTAACAATAAGAAATCCATCACATCTAACCAGATTTCAAGTAATGAATTTATCAGATATAATATTTAGATACTAGCGTTGCGCGCGCAACACAGTTCTGCGGCGATATGGGATGGTGCGGCGTAAATTCTCAATTTGGCCCGATACACTACGAATATTTGACTTCTCAGCTAGGTTCTATCCGCTCCATCACCGATAGCTTTTGACCTCTCCTTCGCAACCATTATCCGCTTTTTCCCGGTCTCCGGACTGCCTCCGGACCGATTTATAAATCTCGTCGTGAACTGCCTATTTCGGTGCATGTCTCACCCATCTTTTTCTTCCTTGCCAATCCCTTACAATACCAACACGTTTTCCCGGTCTCTGAACTGTCTCTGAGCGATTTATATGCTTGGCGGCAAACCGCGCCCACTTTAGTGCATACTCCACCCACCAATGAAAATTGACTTCCTTCCCTTCGCCGGCCTCTATCCACTTTTTCCCGAGCTCTGAACCTTCTAGAAACACTTATAAGTCCGGCAACAAACTCCGCCCACTTTGGTCATGCCCCGCCCACCGATAACAGTTGGCCTCCTTCTCCTGGCCAACCTCCATCCCCTTTTTCCCGGCCTCCGGACTTCTTGGAACCGAGTTATGAATTTTCGTCGCAAACTCCGCCCACTTTGGTCATACCCGCCCACCAATGACAGCTGGCCTCCACTCCTCCACCCACCTCCATCCACCTTTTTCCCGGCCTCCGGACTGCTTTGGAGCGATCTCTAGATTTGCGAGCAACCCACTTCAGCAATGCCTCGCCAACCGATGGCAGTTGACCTCCACTCCTCCACCCACCTCTATCCACCTTTTTCCCAGCCTCCGGGACTTCTGGAGCCGAGTTATGAATTTTCGTCGCAAACTCCGCCCACTTTGGTCAGCCCCGCCCACCGATGACAGTTGGACCTCCACTCCTCCACCCACCTCTATCCACCTTTTTCCGGCTCACTAAGACTTCTCCGGCCCGAATTATGAGGACTTGTAGAAAACGCTGTACACTTCAGAGCGCGCTCCGCCCATTGTGGGCGGGCCTCCGCCCACGTCATGTATGCTGGGAACACCTTAGACATTGCTCCCCTACACCAATTGTTTTCTGCTCTGTAGGCTTTCTCCCAACCGAGTTATGAAATTTTTCATAAAGCACTGCTTTTTTAGAGAACGCCCCGCCCACCGGGGGTGGGTCTCCCTAATTCGATGTGACTTACCAATGCACACCTTTACCCACTTTTTGGCCCAGTTTCGAGGTTGTTTTGTCACTGAAATTGAAATCTTGGTCGTCAGTACAGTTCATTTCGATGCACGCCACGCCCACTGTGGGCGGGGCTCCGCTTAGCTGATGTGTGTTTTGTACTTCGTGAGACCTTGCCCACCCATCCCACACTTGACCCGGTCCCTCCAGGCGGATCCCGAGGAGCTAGGGAATTTCGTGACAGACATACAGAACGACAGACGACAGATGACAGACGGAAGCGCTTTTCTGTAACGTAAGCGATTGAATAAATTTGGCATGATTTTCAAAGTCGCCAGTAAGTCTTTCGCTCCATTCCATCAGGGGCGATCACCGACATACAGTTCCTCGTGGGACTAGCCATTCGAAACATTCCATCTTTTTCAACGCATGTCATTATTGTTATGCCCTCACCCCTGCCTCGGAGCTACCTTAGCTTTCTGGAAAAACTGCATCATGATGCCTCCCCCAACTGGAATAGACTCTATTTTTCTCCATCAACATAACGGAATGGTAAGGGAAAGCGCGCAGGTGCGACGTTACGATAGACACGCGGAATGTGCAATGACACAGGCGAATGGCGGTAGTTTTACGCAACGTCTCGAAAAGTTAGCAACTCCTGGTACTACAGAGTGGCTAGCGCTTCACGTGTTAATTGAGCGAAGAGGATTCAAAACTGTGAATATTGTTGTCCAACGCGTGTTGAAACTATTCAGGGTCCACAATGACTTTGATTTCGAACAGGTCACAATTGTTGAATTTGAAGTAAAAATCTCGATCAATGAACTCAAGACGGTCACTTCATTGTAATGAAGATGAGAGTCAATCGCAAGACAACGCTTAATGTGAAAATGATGTGACAGGCAATAGAGTTTCAAAAACTGTGACAAGAAACTACCACTTGTACTTGCATATCTCCGTACCCTGTTCACAAGAAACAATGTGACGACAACACCACAATGAATAGCACCGACATCAAACAGAATATGAGAAACAATTCAAGACACCTTATTTCCGCGCACAAGGTTTCCCTCCCAACGACGCGCACCCATCCACGACGCTTTTAAAACGAGCAAGCGCGCTCGACGGCGAATATGTTTAGCCAAGTCGAGCGTGCGTCGGCGTCACAGCGTCAATCAATCAGGGATTCTTCTCGTGAACCGCTTTCGTGCTGTGTTCCTAGTGCGAAGTTAAAAGTAAGAAAGCTTGAATGCCCCCTCTGTTCCAGCTTTGTGTTGATATGTTTCCTTCTTTCTGTCAAGTGGAGTGTTTTTTTTGTCATTGAAGTATGTACTTATGTTGTGTTACCATTTAATCATATTCACGCCTTCTCTTTGGCTCAAGCAACCCTGTGTTCTATTCTTAAAAAAATGTATGGTGTGTAAGTAACCTTTTTTTACCTTCATGCATCTTCAATAGAGTGAAGAATCAACGTCCGAGGCATCTGTTGTGAAATACTCATCTGTCATCGATCTGATGCTGTTTACAGAACATTTCGTGATCTTTCCCTTGTTTCCCCCCCGCCACCCGCCGGTGACTTCCCCCTTTATTCGGTCACAAACTGAAGGTCGTTGCTTGCAGGTACTTGCGAATTCGCAACTTCATCGCTACATGCGAGAGACGAGGACAGAGCCTCTACGTAGGATTACGAGGTCTGTGGAAGCTTGTGTAGTAGTTAGTTCTCAAATTGCAACACAAAGATTTGCTAATTGAGCCAGTTCATATCGTGTCTGATTCTACAAATATCTTACTTTTTTGGCATCCACGGGCCAGCTGCAGGTAATAGGGTTAAAGGTGATACCTTTTAGGTGCTCAGGGACCTGGGGGATATTTGCAACGCTTGGCTTACGGACTACTTGGGGCCCGTATGCAACCCTCCTCGAAGAGCTTAGTGACTGAAAAGGCCCTTAACTTTCTACTTGTCTTTCCACACCTTTCCCCAAAGACGTGAGCCTCCGTTTTTGAAGTTATTTAATATCAACATTTACTGTCCTTTCTAGAGTGGGTGTGAGAGAACACTTCAGACATAGCTGTTGAGTGCCGCTTGACACTGGGATACTTCAAAATATAGAGAGAGGTACACTCACTTTGAATACGGCCACTATAACTACTTGTGAGGTTGGTCTCGGAGAGCTGAGGCGCTCAACGAACTATGTACTTCCGTTTTAAAGTTTCCAAAGTTAATCAAAGGGATGAAGTCCGAGAGGGAATAATTTCTCCTAGTAAAGATTAAACTGATTCTGGAATTCAGTCTTATCGAAGTCGGTGTAGTGTACGCAAACCAGAGTCAAAGGAGGTGATTTACGGTGAAAAGTAAACCGTTGTCTTGCCGGTGAAGTATGTGTTGCGCGGGAAGCGTTACAAGGCGGCCATCCATGGTGAGGTACAGTCGATATCCGAAAGTTGGGGTAGGTGTGGCACCGGAATTGACGTGTACTTGATAGAAGTTGCGTGGATGAGCTGTTTCCAGCATGCTTTGCTGATATCCAGCGATGTATGCTGGCAACAGCTTATCCACGCAACTTCTATCAAGTGCACGTCACATCCGGTGCCACACCTACCCCAACTATCGGATATCGAGTATATATACCGTTTGCGAGCGCAAAGGATTATTGCCTTCAGCTAGGTGGCCCTCAAACTCAAAAACGTTATGGTTTTTCCCGAAATCGCTCTCCCTATCAGTGTGTTGCCATTTGCAGCTTCGTTTCATTCACCATGTCATTTTGAAAGAGCTTTCAAAAAACATCAAGAAAGCTCATTACAAAGATAAGCCTACCGTATCCGCTAGCCTATCTGTGTAGTGAGTTATCAGGCAGGGCACGATGTTTGCCGGAATGACGCCGGCTGTCTAGGTTAACGCACCCGAGCGCTTTCTCAGATATCGGTTCGTCCACAGCCGAAAATCAACGGATAGACAAAGGGTTCTCGTGTTGCGTTCTCCTGACGGCATCTCTGCTTAATTTGCCTCAGGCGCTCCAATGGGCACCTTATCTTTGACTCTAAAGCTCAGAAGCTTTCGTAATCGCTGCCTTGAACGTGGGATTAAATTGGGGTTTGAAAATGGAAAAGAGTTTCTGTTTTGTTTGAAAATGTGGTGCGAGTATGGCAGGTTTTCGCTGGCTTGCTCATCTTGATCTATGGTTGCGATAGTGATTTTATGCACCTGTGTGTGTTCTCGTCTGCTCTATCTTGATAGCACTGACCTCATTGGTACATGGAACTTGATCCACACATGTGGCTGGCCATATCTTGTGATTTTACATCTTCTTGTGAGTCTTTGATTTGAAGAACATATTCCTCAAATGACTGACTGTAGAATACCTCTGTTTGAAGAACGAAGTGGTTTTAAGGTTCATCAACCCATAGAAGAAATAAAACTTCAATAACGATTCGACGCACATTGCGCAGTGGTTTTGTTAGCGGGGTGTGCCCTACTACTTGCGTTCTGATCGTGCTCTCTATTGACATGGTAAGGAGCAGGGATTCTGAATGAAAATGTTGTAGTGTTGGGGTCCCTCCTCTCCATACTAGCTTCTATGGTTTTGACACTTTTGTTTGCTCTCTCCATTAACATTGGGGCTCATGCATCAGCGAGTATGCATATCGACTCCCGAATCTGGCATTTGTGCATCGCAGGGTATGCACATCACTTAAGATTGTGGTGAAGGGTGCTGAACGGATTGATCCGACCATTTGCAATGAGGTGCTGTATATCGTTGCTTTCGTCTCTCAAGCCTACCTTTCATATCTGCAGAGCGATTCTCCGGAGTTGCAAAGCAAAGTAGCGGTAGTGTCCCGGTCTTGCAGTCAAGTTGTTGTGGGATCAGTTCCTTGTGCTGTTTGCCGTTACGATTGTGTTAAAATACGGTTGAAATGTCTTTTAACGACATCACTTCGCCATCACTTACCTAGAGTTGTCTGTAAGATTAAATTGCGAGATTCGTCACAGACTTAAACGCAGGCTTCTCTCGCGGCAAAAAAAGTGTAATATTCGTATTCAGGGAATCAAACGACCCTGGTATAAGTTCCCATCCACATTTGAGACTCTGAATTAACATTGAAAAAGGGAGTTACCTATCATCAACCATCATTGTCATCATTCTAACTTCGTATCCCTTGGAGGAAACCCCGTTTAGCCGTAATCTTGAAAAGGAGAAACATAATTTGCGTCACATTTTCCAAACAAACAGTAACATAGCTTGAACAAGGACTCAATTGCGGTTGCATCCGCAGTTCCTTTTGAATCTAACAAATGAATGTAATATTTCATTTGATCAGAAATAAGCTTGCTAAGAGGCAGAACACCGTGAGGCCATAATGGCAAATAGCGACAGATCAGCGAATAAGGTGCTCTAAAATACCATATTCACAGTGGGTTATAAGAAACGTTTCCGCTATTTATGCGATAGCGAAACAGGCAAACATCATGCGAACGATACGCTTTGCCTGCTGAGGACCGTTGCGGTCACAGCCTAAGCACTGCGCCACAGCCCTTTGACTTCATTTGGTATATAATTAAGAGCGCCTTTATTTGATGGCATGCAAATATATTGGAGAAAAGCTTTCATAACTGCGTTTATGGCATCGTTCAGCAGATGAAAACAGTTTCTAGCTCGCCTTGTCAGGACGAATGCGCGAGTGAACACCTTATTGCAAGTGGCCATACCTACCTGCTGACTTTCTTCGGTAAGTCGTAGTCGTAATCGTAGGATAGCAAGATAGACACGTATCTGCCCCACAAGAAATTTCAAGATGGCAAACCATGACCGCATTTAGCAGCGTTTATTCTTGTCGCTTTCGTCGTTAGTGAAATAATTGACTTAGCTATCATACGGTCGCTATAAGGCACAGCGACCGGTTTCCCACCATCGCCTAGTGTACCTGCAACCTGATCTTGTTCAATCAAATTTGATGAACTGCCCAGATTGATGTTATTAGTGAAAATAGAATAGGTAAATGGATTACGCAGGCATGCTGTTATCATTAGTGAATGAATATCAAAGGATAAAAGGGAAATCGTCAGCTGTTGATCGATAAAAGATAAAGCATTTGCCGTTGATCAATCCCTTTTGGGATGCGGCACGCATTCTACTTCCATTTGTACATTCGTAGTGGCGTTTGAATGCGATGTGGCCTATGCGGGGGCCAGCCGATGTACAAGTCAGTGTTTTTATCCTCCCAGA
Organism: Ostertagia ostertagi; assembly: GCA_036418205.1. NCBI lineage: Eukaryota > Metazoa > Nematoda > Chromadorea > Rhabditida > Trichostrongylidae > Ostertagia > Ostertagia ostertagi. The sequence continues at coordinate 29,955 of MU869764.1, read as the reverse complement.
CAAGTCTGGTACCAATTAACCGACCCCGGAGGGATGGAAGGCTTGGTTGGCCCGGGCGACTCACGACCCAGGATTTGGACCGCTCGCGTGGTAAGCGCGCCACTTGCCACTTCACCACCTCCGCCCGAAAATGAAAATGATACCGCTACACTAATGGTGTAACGGTATCATTGCATCATTGAAGTGAATAGTGAATATCACAAAGAAAAAAAAACTGGTCAACCATAGCAGGTGAATCATGGACCGAGTGTTGCAATTGTAGCACGCTTGTCCCGAAAGACGAGTTTTGAAGTTACTCCTGACTTAGGTAAAGGCCCTAGATCGGTACTCCTGTAGTAACTTTCACATCGAAAATTCAATGAGCCATTAATAAAGTGTGAAGCTAAAGAAGCGCTAGCAATTACCTAGTGCAACACTGGTTCTAGCGCTTCGTTATAGCCGATTTGATCTTGAAGGCAAGCAGAGTTACACTCGCCTTAATTGTTTAAATGGTGTTACTTAACAAAAGCCGCGAGAAAAACCACAGAGCTTGAGAGCTAGTAAAATAACGCGAAGCAAAAAAGTGTTTGTGTAATCAAAGATGATTGAAAAAATTGAAGTTTGTAAGTAGCTATCGCTTGAGCTGGTTCAGTGCAGGCAAAATCGCACCTTCAAGGTGTCGTCATCATTCCTTCTACGTGACAAGAATGACTATTTTCTGTATTGTCTTGACACATGCGACCAAACCTGAATTCCCCGCGACAACTGGCGAAGAAAGGCTGTTTAGTAGTTGTGATTATTTATTTATTCATCACTATGCACTTGAGGTACACCATCACGAGTAGAATATCATTGTAATTCATATTCACCAGAATTAAGGACAAACTGCGCGATCCTGTGAAAATGAATGAAAAAGTGTTATGCGTCCGTGGAAAAGAGAAGCAAATTAGCCAGAAACCCGAGAGACCCAGTCTCTGACTGATTGGCTCGTTGATTCCATGTTTGGACGAGTTGACCATGGCTGGTAGCGCTTCGATGGTCGTTGCTGAAATTTGCCTTGTGGCCATACTATTAGTAGTTATTTCATACTTTATCGTCATTGTTATAATAATATGTACTCATACTATTCAATAACCGTAAGCGAACTGAAGCTGAATTTAGTAAGATTTCAAGGTCAGGTGGCCTGACATGGAAACGGTATCTGGAAGAAAATCATGCAACATTTCTAGGGCTCTGTAGTATGTTCCGTTGGATACTTTTTTTTGAAGGTCCCCCACAGCTATGTTGATAAGGCTCTTCTGCCGTCAAAGCACCTTGTATCGTCCTTTTTGACTCTCCTCTACCTTCTCCACTACCCACCTTTCTGAACATTTTGTCCATAGATCAACATTGCGAGTTTTGCCTACAAACTCTGACCAAACCAATGGTGAAGGGCTTGTAGTATGACGCACAGGAAAACCCAGGAAAGAAAAGCAACAGCTAGAAGAAATTTCAGGGTTCGATAGGCGTGTCAGCTGTGGGGATAGCAACGGTATCTTGAACTAATCTTGCTTAGGGCTAGGTTTAAACTGGAGTGCATGCCACCATCGTATTCCTAATTACGCTAGAGCCACCAAACGCTCCACAATGTGTGACACAATGAAGAGTGAGCGGTGAACAATCGTATCTATACTTCCAAACAAGCTATATGAAAGCAGTGTCACTACCATTACTATCCCTTAGCAACCAAGAGCTTCAACGTTGAAAAAAGTAGAGTCAGTGTGGCCAACGCGACCAGTCGAAGCCGTCCCGATTCGTTTTCTCCCGAAGCTAGGCACGTAACTTGGAAATGAAAACCAGACCCAAGTGGCAAGTGGAAAAAAGCAGGCTGCTTGTCGACTTAACTTCCATTTGAAAGGCGGATTTTACGTTGAACAGGTAGCCTATTGGGAGTAGGTTAGATATTATAAGTGGTGCACACCCGATGTTTTCGCATTGATGCGACTCGCACCGGTGCTTCCCTCTTCAACGTCATCGCCGTCTCTCTTCTAAAAGGTTAGAGACTTAAATAGCGAGGAGGGGCGGGGCAGGGCTACCCCGGCAATAGCGCCCATGTTGATATTGTTTTGGGTGGCTAATGCTTTAACAACCAAAGCGAGTGGATTCTTTTCCAATGATCTCATAACTTAGGAGTTTTGTGATGAAAAAATAAGTCGACTTACAGCTTGCCGAGAAAAAAGTACAAATTCCAGCGGTTTTTGTTCCATTTTATTCCGGATACACAACTTAGATATTTTGCTTCGGAAGAAAGTCGAAAATTTGCTTCGGTTTCTGAGCAGCATATCGCTTTACTCTGGCAAATACCGTTTTGGGACATCTCACAAATGTCACGTGTCTGTAGCTGATAGTGGGTATTGAGTGTGTTCTGTGCCGTTAGCGAATCTTGACTGGAAAAATGTTGGGTGCAGCAATAGTGGATTACTAAATCGCTTCCAGTAGTTTTTATATATACTTAAATTAGGCTGATCTTTGAGCTGAAATTTTCTCCGGAAGGTATACTCGATATCCGAAAGTTGGGGTAGGCGTGTCACCGGAAGTGACGTGCACTTGATAGAAGCTATGTGGATAAGCTGCTTCCAACATACATCGCTGGATATCAGCAAAGCATGCTGGCAACAGCTTATCCACAACTTCTATCAAGTGCACGTCACTTCCGGTGACACGCCTACCCCAACTTTCGGATATCGACTGTAGAAGGAATTTGTTATTGTTCTACATCTTTTAGGAGCTCAAAACCTTCAACGTCCTCAGAATCTGAGAATCCAGTTTCCATCTCAAGTGATGCTCTTTCACCGAGAAGATCCAGGTACGGGTCTCAATTTTTTTCGTGTCTCCATGAAATGCATGCTTGTAGCGTATTATAGTACCAGTTGGCGCCGCACGCGTTGCGCGCACAGCACAGTTCTGCGGCGATATAGGATGGTGCGGCGTGAATTTTCGAATTTGGCCCAATACACTTCGAATATTTGACTTTCAAGCTGAATTCTATCCGATTGCCCCATGCTTCATCCACCGATGGCTTTTGACCTTCCCTCCTTCCTCCACCAATTGTCCGTAATCGTCAACCAATTGTCCGTTTTTCCCGGCCTCGGACTGCCTCCGGACCGATTTATGAACCTCGTGGTAAACTCCGCCTATTTCTTTGCATGTCTCACCTATCTCCCAGTCTTTGAACTATCCTGAGCCGATTTATAATTTTGGCGGCGAATCCTGCTCTTTTGGTGTATCCTCCGCACACCATTAGAAATTCACTTCCTTTCCTTCGCCCACTTCTCTCCCGGTCTTCAGGACTTCTTGCAGCCGAGTCACAAAGTTTTGTGGAGAACTCCGCCCACTTTGGAAATGCCCCGCCCACCAATGACAGTTGGGCTCCACTCCTTCACCCACCTCACCTTTTTCCCGGCCTCCGGGACTTCTTGGAGCCGAGTTATGAATTTTCGTCGCAAACTCCGCCCACTTTGGTCAAGCCCCGCCCACCGATGACAGCTGGCCTCCACTCCTCCACCCACCTCTATCCACCTTTTTCCGGCTCTTTAAGACTTCCCCGGCCCGAATTATGAGGACTTGTAGAAAATGCTGTACACTTCAGAGCGCGCCCCGCCCATTCTGGGCGGGCCTCCGCCCACGTCATGTATGCAGGAAACACCTTAGACATGCTTCCCACACTTCATATAAATTGCATCATACATTACTACGAAGTTATCGCAGTGAGTCCGCTGTAGTGCTATTGCTCTCAACGCGTATGAAATTTTTCATTGACGCCATATTTTGGATGCCCGAGAGGTCTTTAAATTTCCTACCACCTACGAATACCCCGCTCACCGAGGGTGGGTTTCCCTAATTCGATGTGACACCAATGCACACCTTTACCCACTTTTTGGCCCAGTTTCAAGGTCGTTTTCTAAGAGAATTGAAATCTCGGTCGTCAGTACACTTCATTTCGACGCACGCCACGCCCACTGTGGGCGGGGCTCCGCTTAGCTGATGTGTGTTTTGTACTTCGTGAGACCTTGCCCACCCATCCCACACTTGACCCGGTCCCTCCAGGCGGATCCCGAGGAGCTAGGGAATTTCGTGACAGACATACAGAACGACAGACAGACGACAGACGACAGACGAAGCGCTTTATAGTAAGTAGGATAGGATAGGATGTTAGGGATACTCCACTACATTACGAGACTTCCCCTCGATTAAAATTTCAACATTTCTGAGCGCTCTCCCCGTGAGATTCTCCGGTGTGTTTAACTGCTTAGGCCTCCTTTTCACGTTGTTCAGTTTCCGTTTTGCTATACTTGCGTAAATTTAGCGGGGTTCCTCCCTCGTTTCATTTTTCTGGGTTTCACCTTTTTTCTACTCCATTCTCTTTCGGGTATTTCACTTTACTTTTATTAATTTTCTTGCGCCTTTCGTTTCGAATACTGACCTAAAATTCCTTTTGCATTCCTTTCTTTGGATTTATGCTCATTTCCTTTTTTTCGCTTTCTAGTTTTTTCTTCAATACAGCGCATTCATTGTTTCATCCGTCCCATATCATTGGAATCTTTATTTTTCCCTGCTCCAATCAATTTTAAAACTGTTCCCCTTGCGCGCATGGCTACGCGTGCTTGCTTATATCTATTTATGCTATGAACTATAGCAGTTGCATAAGTTCATAATTTTTCATTTCGGCTTACTCACACTATCGATTATTACTCACAACTTGCTTCTGCTATGTTATTTTATCCATCAAAAATTTAATCTTTCGAAGTTGAACGCATCAGAAGAATACTCCCCTAACCGCTCGTCTTTCTTAAGCCTTTATTTATTTATTTTCATATATTCATTATCCTGACGACAGTTGACGAATCACTTCAAAGAAGCCACATATGTTTTTGCAATCGGATTTCAAGCATTTTCTCAGTTTAGTGCACGACGACAGGTGGCCGGTGATGGAGATGACTCCACTTCGACTTCATCTGAATCGTAAGCGGAGATATAATAGCTGTTGACTTCTTCAGAAGTGTTTCTCAAGATGGTTTAGAGTTGTAAAATTGCAAATCTTCTCTTCAGAAACTTAAGGCAAGTGGAGACAAATAAAAGTGCAAAATTCAGCACTCAAAAACATCAACGAGGTCGCAAGATACTAACTAGGTGAATAGATGTTTTCGCTTCTTACACGTTGTTGCTATGTTTTTCCTTGGAAATATTCGTATAGGTGCTCTAGTATCCTTTTCTCGTTAGTTATACGAAATTTCTGTTTATCTAGGACTCCCGTGTCGTCTCATAGGAAGCGCAATTCCTCTTCGGATCAAGATTTGGCTGATGCGCCTGATCCTACGCCTTCCACATTTCACAGTTCTTCAGTGTCAGAGTATGTTTCAAAATTTTATGACCAACAGTATATCTGAATGGGCAATCTAATCCATTGTTTGTCGCAATTCCCAGTTTACGTCTTTTTCACAATTTCCCCGAAAGTGGAATCAACAAAGTTGTGTAATGTTGAGGAATTGCATGCAGGTGTCGTTCTTCTGCTTAACCGTAATTTTTTGCAGCTCCAGAGAAGAGACCGTTGCAACTACGTCGACATCTTCCCTTCGGAGATCTGCTAGGGAACCTAGACCAAAGCGAGCTCTTAGTCCCAACCCCAACGAGTCCAAAACGCCGACCTCGCATGAAGAAATCGAGTCTTTCGCAAGGTAGTTTTCCACTGTTTTTTTTTTCATGAAACTGTCACAACAATTCGCTATCGCAACAGGTGTGTCCCTTGGAACAACATTCTGCTATTGCACACGTGTGGCCTTCCTTGGCTAATTTATCCTTTTATTGGCTTAGCTTCAGGGTGACGATGTTAAGGAAAACGAAACTGCTCGGGACAAGGAAAAATCGGGATCGAAGGGTTAGTTACTTAGCTTTTAATGTTTAAATATTGTTCACCTGTGTGAGATTTTCAAGGTCACTTTTAATGTTTAAATATTGTTTACCTGTGTGATATTTTCAAGGTCACTTTTCATGAGTTGCTATTATTTTAGGAAGTGGTTTTGGGGATGTCGGCTCTACCTCACCCATGTCTCCTCGTGCTTCTCTGCTGAATGCTGTGAGTTTTTTTTTCGATGTGATGTGTGGCTGTTGAGGAAAGTGATACCTTATTCGATTTATAGCTCTAGAGAGGGTTGCGAGCATAAGTGGTGTAAAGGCAAGTAACGCTGGTTAGCCCGTGCATGATTCAGGGCAAATTTTGGTTCCTACGCCGTCAGGTTAAAAGCCTTTCTAGTCCTCCGGCTGTTCCCGCAAGTCATTGTATAAGGCAAACCCCGTTAAAAATCCCACCACGGTCAGAATGAAATTGCATGTATGGCGCCCAGAAAGGGATTGATCAAATGCGTCATTCTTCATCCCAATGTTAGGGGAGTAGCTTTTTCTTCTCTTCAGTGAGCTCTTTACTGATTGCTCACTTCGAGTTCATCACGTAAATTATTCACAAAGATTGTGCAGAAAATTATAATATTTTTGAGCGGATCAATGCAATGCGTTTCCATTTGTAGTATATCTGCTGCTCTGTGCCTATTCGCTCCGTCCGTATTCGCTTTTACTTTCAGGATGAGGATAACAGTGATCACACTAATGGCTATAGACCCGTTCAACCTATGGAGGTCTCGGTTGAGGGCGGTGACGAGCAAGTCGTTGCTGACGACGATATGGAAAACGATCTTGTTGACATTCAACCGTTTGAGACTGGCGAAACTGTCAACGAGGTGTTTATGACTGCGAGTTTCTCAAGGCGGGACGCTGTTCAACACGTAAACGTTAGCGTTCTGACGTTGCCGCAGTTGTCAGAGAATATCGAACACTCAGCGGAGGATCCCTTCCGGCAACGAAGTACGGATGGTCCTGTTCCAATGCTGGATAACGAAATCATTGTGAGCTCATCGCCATCAGGTCTTGAAATGAATAATGAGGAGCTCAAGTTGAATCCGCAAGAAAAAGGAGTTGTTGTGGAAAGTGGATCTGGTCAGAGCTTCGTACATGATGACGAAATCGGCTCGTCACTTGAAGTGTTCAACGATGAACGCTGTGAGTCTTACGGAACAGCCAGCGGCAGAGATTTTACGTCGGAAGATATAAATAATCATATGGAACCTCCAGTTCTGGATGGTCCTATAATAGATCCGTCAACCTATGACCTGAAACCTGGCGTCGATGCCCCGCCGAAGTTGATGGCTGATGGGGTGCTGACGAAAGAGACTCCTAAACCGGTAAGTAGCACACGTTCTCAGCGTTTCTTTAATGTTGTTTCTTACGGTTTGTTTTCAACGCTGCTTCATCTGAAAGTTCACCCTATCATAACCAGCCTTTTTATAGATGCACTACGTTGTTGGAGAGATTTATAGGGTTCATACTCCAAACGGGACAGAACAGGAGGTCCAGTTGGCTGTTATGGACGATGGTAATTTTTTCTTTCATGCTTTCATAATTGTTTTCTCTGATTCATTTATAGATTTATTGTGTTATAAGTTCGCAGAAAGGCCACTTTCATGCCGATCCTTGGTCAGGAGCTTAGGATCAGGCGTCTGCATAGACACCAAGTCGGATTTGTGATTTGTATAAAATTGAGGGAAGGGGATCAGATTTCAACGAATATTTTCAGTATAAGATTAAGTACATTTCTCCAAAGAAGTAGCAGAAAGGCATACTGGCAAGCACGCATGCGAGTACAGGGAAAATCGATTAGGCAAAGAAGAAAACCTGAAAATTCCAACGAGAGTTTGTGTGGACCGTGGAGGGCTAACTTATCGGACGCGCTAATACATGCTTCAACCTCGTATTAAAAGCAGAACTTTCTGTTTTTGCCCTTCAAAACGTTTCTGAATTTCAGGATCTGAAGCTCTGGTGAATGCCAATGGAGAAGTAGTGGATTTAACGCCAGAAGATTCTTATGCTACTATTGACATCTGTGATATTGACTTCAACTTTCTCGACGATAAGAATATTGTTTGTGGGTTGTGTGGAGAAGTGGTAGTGTACAGTACACTCTTCACGATTCATCTCAGTCGGGTACATCCAGAGGTACCACATTCATTTTTCTATTCAATGTGTTCATGAGGAGCCAGATATGTGACGGCTCCAGCTACCTTACGTGGAATTCTTGAAGAGAAAGTTGGAAGCAGAAAGAAAGAACATACAGAATGGATTCAAGTGAGTTTTTTCTCATTCAAATATTATGTTAACCGTGGTGATGACTTTATGTTGACGTTAGCATAAACTCATTAGTTGTATTGTGCCTTGCCAGGCTGTTAGATGGAACTTTTCTTTGATCGGCATCTTCGTCTTCAAAGGCGCGAAAGTCTTCAGTTGTTAGAATTAGCTCTATTTCACCTTTAAACGCTCCATAAACTCGAGCCGTTTCCGACATACTGTCAGTAACTCTTTGGGAATATACATATTTGGAACAGTGGTGAAGGTAAACTCAGCGACTGTCCCTTCATGTAAGCAAAAAGTCCGCTTACCTCCCGCTGATTTATAAGTGTAGAAAAGAAATTTTCTGTGTGTCCTATACTATGAATAAATGTAAAAATATGGGTCATTCTACAGCTCATAGTGTGTTGTAGATGGCAGGATGTCTTTCGTTATGATACCCCCTCGATGTTCATTCAATAAATGTACTTTGCCGACTCCTTTGAATACGAGGGCTTCTATTCGGCGCTTGTAACGACAGCGAACCTGCGTACATGCGCCCTTCTAATTATTAGGTTGTAAGAGAAGTTCTGGTCGTTGCGGACCCTGAAGTTCCAATGTGCTAGCTCTCGACTCGACTCAAACGCAACGTTTGCGATCGCAATAAAAACCAGTTGGATCTACTTTCCTTGCGAACATTTCATGTGTTTGATCAATCCGTTCACTGGAAGTACTGGAGTTCTAGAGGCGATGAACTCGGCGAAGGTCGTTTCACCATCATGTTAGATTTCGTAGCATTTTCCCCTTTAAGGTGCTATCCAGACCGTTGAAAAAGTGGCGGTGAATAGGAGAGGTCTACGGAGTGGGGCGTTTTAGACATAGTTCAGTGCTTAAGCTAGTTCATTTGTGGCAGGATGGCCACACTTCTGGGCACCCCAGCCGTTGACGCGCTCTGACGGTCTGAGCCATCGGTGCAGATAGCGGAAAAAGAATGGCCCCTGTGTGCACTCCTTGCTTGGTCGAAGCGCCAAGATAGGCATTTCTACATCATGTCAAAGAATATGTCTCATCTATACATTTCCGTCCTCGCGCCTGCTGCCAGACGCGTAACATCAGCCGAATAACGCTTCTCCTCGCGCAGTTTCATCTTTGCGAAATTTTGTTGACCCTAGTCGTGGATCGAACTACCCACCCGAAGTTCGTAGGTTATTGAGAAGAATCCATTCTACATTCACAACTCACAATCCGAACAAACACGGGTCGTTTTCATTGAATGAAAGATTGAGAAGAAAGGCAGACGGCCCTACGGAACCGCGATTTTTCGCGACACCTCCTTATCGACTTTTCCGTGCTTTTTAAGCTATCCCATGTAACTTGAAACCACAAATCATATACGCTCAATTCGGTAGCAGTCTTCTCAACTGTTTCAAGCACATTTGGTCCCATCAAATGTTCCAGGTAATTTTTACCGAAGTTCGACATCCAACAATCACCCTCGCCAACTTCGAGGCTATCGCCATCCCTACACAAGCTTTCCAAAGTATCGCTTCATGACTTATTTTCCGCAAATGCGTGGCCAAATAACAGTTTATATCGTGAGCTTATTGCGGTCCTTTCTGCCCTATTCGAGGTAGAAGAAGAAATCGTGAGGATTCGCTTGATGAGCATGTTGTTTCAAGGCTTTAAATAAGTAGAAGTAGTCCCTCTAGGCCAAAGCTTATTGCGTATTTGGATAGAGCAAAAAACGCGCTTTCTAAAGATATGCAACTCGTAGCAGTCTGCTGAAAACTTAGCCAGAAATAATGCCATGAACTTGAACTATCGAAAACGGCCAGAACTTTCCTTACAACCTAATATTTGGTTATAAAAGTCAATAGGAACATCAATGGGTTCTTTTTGGTCTTTGTGAGTGAAACTGCTAGGGATGGTGAGGCGCGATGAAAGCTACAGGCTACCGAAATAAACAACGTTCGGCGCGCTGGATTCGACGATGCTAGTGGAAACGTTGAAGCAATTCATATAAATCCATGACTCAGCAATCCGCCAACATGCTTTGCAAATGCGCAATTAATAGACTTCCATCTAAATATGTTGAAAGAAGTAGGAAAATACAGTCGAAGAATGGGCCACGTAAAATTACGTTTCATCTCTATTGGTAGCGATATCCGAATAACTGGGCGTGACCTAATGAGCGTTAACAAGCTCTGGAGGATAACGTCTTCTGAATTGCAATGGACCGCCATGTTCAGGTATTCAAAGCAGTCAATTTCCGAAAGAACTCCACGCAAGTAGTCAAATTCGATCAAACTCCTTCGAGAAAGACTCTTCCCATAGAGTTGCCCGTCAACGGACAAAGCTGTTGAAAACACCTGGCGCAGTAGTAAAGAGATTTACTGCTTTTCAGCGCCGTTAGATTACCTAATCCCTTCTTACGCGCATGCTCTTGTGTTTTGTATGAATGATGCCTTCTGCAGGTGAGGGTGTCTCTTGTCGACAAAGAGCACGTCAAGTGTGGCATATGCAGCTCTGTTATCTCGATTAATAGGAAGTTTGAAGTGAGTTGCGGTGTATGAATTTCGAATTCTTTTATGAGCTTAGTATTTTGCCTTCTACTGGTAGAGTGTTCTATTTTCGACCATTGAAAGCAAGAAGTTATTCTGACTTATGAATTATGAATGAATGAAGTCATTTTTAGATTGTTCATGTCGTTCGACACTTTAACGCTTGGCACCCTACTAACCATCAGTGTGCTGGTCAATGGCAGAAACGATCCCAAAGGCCTGGAGTTGGAAAACCGCTTTCGAAACAGGTAATTCATTCAGCATTCACCAGGCTAAATGCTTCCATCCATGACACTGAATAAACGCTATTCAGGACTTCGCCGTGATTGACTTGTCGCATACGCAGCCTGACAATCTACAATGTATTTGGTGTGGAATGTTCATTGATGCCACAACCATAGCAGTCCATTTCACGGAGTGCCACGCCGGGGAGGTTGAAGTTCCGAAATGCCTGCTCTGCATCCAGGTATGCAATGCATCGCATTTATTTTCTCGCGCTTTTGATTCTGTGTTAAAGGCGCGCTCCAGGATTAGGCAGGCTTACCTGTTCCATCCCTGAGCGCAGTAGACAGGCACACGAGCGTTGATGTCTCCCTGTTAGCGGTTGAAAGTGGCCGACAAATACGCTAAAAGCTCGCTTGGTTCGCAATCCACATCTTCGTCCGCAAGCCCCGCCTTCCGCTGTCTCTTGCCACGTGGCGCTGCTTGAAAAGCAGGGCGCAGTTGCGGAGATTCAATGTCATTGGCACTGGAGCAACTGAGCTAGGCTCGTGAAACTCGTCCAACACGCCCCTTCTCTATCCCAAGGTGGAATGCGGCTGAAATAGAGGAGGTCCTATACGGGGCGTAATCTTTCGTTTTCTTTTCTTTTCTTGACCCTCCTCACCTTCCAGCTTTATCTGAACGCTCTTACACACCCATTTGATCCCAAAGCTTGTCTTTAAGTGCGCAGGGAGGCACTAAGCAAGGAACACAATTGACAAAACAGCAAGCGTACTATTTTGATTGTGGATTTCGCAACACACCGCAAAAATGCAAAGGATGTCTGAAATAAAAGGTTCTAAAAGCAGCGGTCGCGATGGCTGAGAGACGGAGATGGGATGGACACGTCTTCGATGGAAGAGCATCGTCAATGGTGGGAAATGTCAAGAGCCTGGCTAACTATTATTACTCTGCTCCTTTTCACCTATGACGCGTCCGTTTCGTCTCTACCTCTTAGTGAGTGCGACCGCTGCTTCAAAGGGCTTCTATTCTAGGCACACGTGCACTATATTTCCCTTCCATGTGTTTTCCAAAATCCATGTTCAAAATATTACATTCATTGTTTTTTTTCAGTTGGCTTCCTTTATTAATGCTTACAGTAACAACAGATTGTAACATTGACATTACATGTTCAAAATGTTCTACACTCTGTCACTTTCAGGAACTTGTTATAAACGCACGTGTCATCGAAAAATTCGGCTCAGACTTTGATATCGTGCTCCCAGATGAATTCCACATCAAAGTCGAAAAGCTTAATAAGCTTTTCACGTCTGAATCACAAATGGACAGCGTACGTATTTATTTGTGTTCTTTTACTAGTCTTATTATCATTTTTTTTTCAGGCTATTGAAAAGTACCTGGACACTCTGAATGGAAAGCGAAAAAGAGCTCCTCTTACTGTGGAGCGCAGAGTTTTCGAAGGAGATTCTGTTGTGGTGCACCCACCGCCATACCCGGAGACGATGACTCCGTCGATGGACTAGATGAGGAAGTCCTCACGCGACCGCGAAAGCCTATAACGGTAGTTGTTGTCATTTATAGTTATAGTCGACAGTCTCTTTGTGATAGTCTGATAACTTTGCTTACAGACCAACAGCCGTCAAATATTTGTCGACATTGTATATTATGCGAAAGCGGAGTTATGGTACAGCCAATCTACGGTAGGAATCAATTGGAATCTTCGCTTCTCTGTTACAGGTGTTTATTTTATTTATGTTTATTTATTTATTACGTTGCATAAGGCAATCGTGGGAAATACAATCGTGGGAGATATAATAAATCACTCATGATACAATTAAAACTCATTATGTATTTATTTATTATTTATTGGTTGTGCTTTTTCGATTTTCAAGAGGCTAAGCTCCACTACAATGCTGGATATGTGAGATGGTGACATATAATCACATTGGAATGCCAAAATTTGTTGATGATGATCTGTTGTATGGAGCTGTTGATCTCTGGGCAAACTAAAACTGATAGTGCCAAGTCTCTTCCTTTCCCACTCATCAGTTTTCGTTCAGTGTTTAGGGTGTGATAATAGTTGCGGAGCGTCATCATTTGTTAGCAGACGCCTATACAGGCATTTCCAGTGAAGCACTAAGAAGTCGACAGTCAATATTCGATCTCGAAGATGTAGAGTAAGTGGTTGTAAGCAAAAATCAACGCTTCTAAGCACTTCAAGTTGGTGTTTCGCCGTTTTCGGTACGTCGCCTGGATCGAATAAGTGATGGATGCATGGAATTCGTACATCCGCAGATGCTCGAGTGTCTTATCTGCCATCTCACTTATCAATTGCACAAGCCTTACAATGTTTGTCGAGGAATTCGCCATTTTGAGATCAAGACATCCTGAAATTAATGCGCAGTAATGCAACAGGCGAAGCCGCGTAAGGATGCTTGACAGCCACTTGGTTGTGAAAGTATGGTGGCCTGCTTGATAAGTGATCATACACTTTCTTATTCATTAACGTCAAATGTTCAGCTGCGGCCGGTTTTATCGCGAAGACTGAACTGGGCCGTAGCGAGGCTGAGTATGAGCGAACCGCCGGAACAGTGTCCCAGACGACGGCGAGATGCCGCGCGTGTCTGTTAGAGAGAGCGCTGATATTTTGGCTAGTATGAAAGCACAATATCCGGGAAGCTTCGACAAGGTAATCTATTTCAACTCCTTAGATTTACAGCGCGTTTCATAGTTATGAGGTCTCGCTCAAATTTTGCAATTCCTGAAGTAGTAGCCATCTGGGAATTTTCTGATTTCACCAATTGATCCCCGAATACGGTCCTCGCCATAGGATCTTTCCTATTCCAGGCCGATCCACCCTGAGGAGCATTAGAGAGAAGGACGTATTAGGACTAGTTATTGCACAAGGCTTAAGGTCCGGGTGCTTTCCAGCGCCAACGCACGTCTGATGCAACTGGGACGGCTGGCACGAACTGGCCCAGCTCTTATTCAAGCATCGCTGTGTGGCAAACTCGACCAGCGGAGAAAGATGGGCTGCAAATGAAAGAAGTGGAATTTGCGGGTCTCGCACAAGTTCTAGATGACGTGGCGTCCGCATTTTCATGCTGCAATAGGCGCGCGCGAATATCCAAGCACCAGTTCACCCGTCTACCACGCTCGGGTATGAAACAGGTGAGTGTGGCTGCAAATTGTGCAAAAACCAAAAATAATAATAATAATAAAGTAGAAGAAAAGCAACACCAGAATTGCTGTATGGGGAGTGGGTGGTGATTCATGATAAGGAATGCATTTGGTGACACTTGATAAAAAGATGCACAATAGGCTGTCTTCTCCGGAAGACGCTGTAAGTCGAGGTGTGACCTTGCAACCATGCAACCCACTATACTTACACTCGGTTTCCCATACCTCCAAGAGATTCGGCGCCCAGACAACCATGTGCTTCTTTTCGTTTTCAGGTTCGGACCGTCTATAGTGACTCAGGTGAACCAATGTTTGTGCTCATGAATGGTGACGGTGAGCAGGAAGAATTGGATAAGGAAGGACTAAAACTAATTACGGAGAATGCTGCTTCGGCTTCACAGACCAAAGATACTGAGCAGATACGAGGTTTTGCCATTCGTTTGTTTATCACAATCAGTAGATCAAGCATTGGTTTCTAATGGTGGAATCTAACCAAAATTGATGGTTGTTTCTGTATAAGCTTCTTGTTCTGAGAAGCGAACACTGCTGCATCCTTGATGATGCCTGCAACCCTCTTTCAGTATAGAACTTTATAAGCCCGTTCCTCCCAAAAATGGGTGATTGCAATAGGAAACGCGTCACAGTGTTGGATGAAGGGTATATTGTCAGAAACCCTTTAACGACCTTCTTATCATGGTTAGGACTTTCGGGGAATCTTAATGAAAAGAGTTTGTTAGGGTTAAACGTCGCGTTCGGTTAACTTTGGAAATTTCACGACCCCCTCGCTCCCAAGAGGTGATTTCTATGTATTTCACTGTAATGGTAATTGTAGCAGTGGGGTTGACACACGACCCTTCTAGGCCGCCAAGGTTATACCCTTCGCTGCAAAACGCTCATTCCCCCGCCCCCTTAGAGGGCCCACCTACCTTTCCACTAGGTATATTTCCTCTTCCTCGACCTCCGATCTTATAGTAAAATCCTCCTTCGATGTGATTTTCTTGTACGCTTCTATTACATGTAATTTTATTGTAGCTTCTTTCTTGCAAGCTTCGAATTCTGAAAAACAAACATGACATTTGGAACAATGTGATTCGTATGCGAATCTGCTAATAACGAAATTCCGCAATAAAGACCACATGTAAAGCACTTCAATTACAAAATATATCAGGAAAAACGGTTACAACATAATCGCTTCTCGGCCTTTTGGCTAAGATCAAAGTTTGGTTACAACGTAGGCCAGAGATAGTGCTATTACATATTAGAGTAATAATCTCTTTGTTAAGTTTGCAGACTAATATCAAAACCACTTCAATTCTAGAACAATGATGGTGAGATCTCAGCAAGCGATCTGAAACACGGAAAAGAGGTGGTGTTCGAGCTAAGCTATGACTATGTGAGTTTCCAGTACAAACTTTTCAAATCGAAACTCAAAAAGAGAGTTGGGAGCTGGCTTGTGCATGAATCTTCCCTTACGTATCTAACTTCAGAACAACTTGGATGCCGATGGGAAGCCGCAGAAACATTTGGTTCGTGTGACTCCGAGTAACGATCAGCTGCCAGGCCCCAAATTACAGCAGGTACCGGAAAGTCCGGTGGAATAAATTCTTCTAAGTGTTCAGTCAGTGTAACATACACTTTATAGCCAAATGCCGACAAACAGCGCGATTACTTCGTGGAAACGGAAGTTGAGGGAGAGGTGCCGATCGACCATGGCGAAGTATGTCACAGTATTAATGTAGCGTTCTTCTCATCCATTCTGTAATTGGTGGGTGCTTTAGGCGAGCGAAGTGTACTTCGCTAATTCGGATCGTGCAGATGCTGGTTCAGCAGATGAATCAACGGTCATACTGGGCGATATTTTCTTTATCGATTCAGATGGAAACGAGATTATTCAACGCAATACTGCACTTCCAGATGGCAGCATTGAAACACAGTACTTAGGACAGGTAGTATCGATTCTTTCTTATCTTCATTTTTCTTGAACGGATTCTAGCGCAGTTCACATCTTTAGCGTTCGCTTTTTACCCAGGCGAAGTTAGCCAAAAAACCGGGGTAGACAGTATTGAAAGCGGTTATTTTCCTAGAATTATAATTTTCAAGTGCGAGGTTCGAACGGATATTATCGCGAATTAGGATTTTTCGCACCGATAGTCCGGTTTGCCTGGTTTTCAATTTTCTGGTGATTTCTTGACTGTATATTTCGCATCTATTGTAATGGTATTTCTTTCATTCACCTTCAAATGTTGTGAAAAGTTGATGGCTTGAATTGAGTTTGGATGAAAAATTGATTTATCGGCCATTTATTTATTTATTATTTATTTATTTGGATATACAGCACAAGGTGTGACCTTTAGTATTTTGCAATAATTTCAAACGTTTATCTTTATCAGAACTCTGGTATTGCCTAGCTTTCATCCATCAGTGTAACTTCAGTTGATTCCGGGGATTATCTACTCCAATTCCTGGTTTTTATCTATAAGATTGCGTATGTATGGTATGAGGGGAACATTTTTGTTATAAAGCTTGAGTGAAAGGTCAGTGAAGTGGGTGGGGGTGGAAATTGGAATTTGAGGGATGAAAACTTTTTGGTGGTTGCAACTCGAATGGTTTTGAGAGGCATTTTTTTACACTCAATCGTTCACACAGATTGTGCCATGACTAGGGGGAAGTTAACAATTGTCAGAAACTGGTCTATGGGGAAAATTCTCTGCATCCATGATTTGCTTACAATAATCCAACCTGCAACTTTGTAACTCATCTGCCCAACTGTTGGCCTATTTAAAAGCTTCACTTTTTTTTCAGGCAGAAGATGGCTCTCTATTCGTACTGAATGACATTGTCTCAGCTGGTCTGCACCCTTCTGCAGGCAGTGTGGAAGAAGTGTATGACGATGACGAGATAATGGGTGATGCTGCGGCGCATGAATTGGTGCTACAAGAGGAATATGAAAATCAAAGAAACGTTTCTGATCATCAATATCAAGGCGTTGCTCAAGACGGCGTACCAAGGAGGACATGGAGAGTTGGTTGAGGTTTCTGAGTTTAACGAGGACAATGCTGTGATGGTGGAGAGTCCGTACGATGGAGGAGTTGTTGTGATGAATGAAGACTACTCACATGAAATTGAAGAAGAAAGTCAGCCACATTATAGTGATCAGGTGGTGGTCGAGGAGCATTTTGTTGGGGATGGAATCGGTATGAACGAGGAGGGGTTCAGTGGAAACCTTGCTGCTGAGCATGTTGGTGCAACCACCGACGATCGGAGATTTAATCGCGACGCCTCAGAAATCGAGCACTCATCTGTTACCGAATCGCAAGAGAACGTCATCGAAGAAGGTGTTGGAGAAGAGGTCATGCAAGATGTGCAGGGTCATTACGAGTAGCTACTTTCGTTCTATATTGTACGCATTTTAATGCTTCCCTTTTCCTATTGGGAATTTTTGTCATTTTTTATGAAGACCGTGATGTAGAATTAGTTGTTGAGATGAACTCAGGTGATTTTTGTATGAGCATAGTATAATTTCTGAAGAACTACACAAAGTCTTCGAATAAGTTATTATTATCAATGTAAAGGAGAGTTGCATAGGGTGGATCAGGAAGTTGGAACAACTATGTTACAAGTTTAGTCTCGAAGGAGCTACTGCATGGTTTCTTGTTTCTGTTTTATCAATGTTCCAATGAGGTTCACCACTTAATTTTCATGCTAAGGACTTTCTTGCCCCGATTCCGAACCACCCTATGCAGTAATATTTGTTGATATGTCTGCCTCGATCGTTTTGTCAATAATTTTCATGTTTTTTTTTCTCCGAAGGGTACGTTTAATTGTGCTGTTGGTAGAGAAATTATATTGCTACATTCTTCATAGATACATTTTTGCACCGTTTACGCCTTACATATTTTGTACTGCTATTTTTGTACATTTGCTGATGTAAGCAATTATCCAAATTTATGTTTTTCTTTCAATTTAGATCATTGGTCGGTTTTAACCCAGTAAAGTCAGAATATCATGTGTTTTCGTACTTGGCAATCGCGATTTCACAACCATAATGGTGGTGTTTTTCGTACGATATCGCGCTACGCTGATTTCATTCAAGGCACCATTCTGGATCGAATTTGTATGTTATTTTGTTCGAAAATCAGGCAAGAAGTGCGTTGGGAAACGCCAGTGGGAAAAAGAAACTGCGCCAGTAAACAGCATCTCCGTTGAGTGCCGTCTGTGACGGAAGACAGCGTTCTAGAGGGGAAACGAGAGTACTTTGTGCCGAAAGTAGGCGCCAACGCGACGCATGCCGCTACCCACAGGAAATTGAACACCTGCACACCAAGGCCTAATACCACGATGGCTGAAAGCTTGAGCGGGAGACAAAAATATGTGGCGCTTTCGGCAAAAGCGCCCTTTTAGCAAAGTTGCATGGTGCAAGAAATGTGCAACGGAATCCAAACATACTGAATCTCCGACGTGTTGCGTGATTTCCTCGAGATCTTTAACACCTTGGAGCCCACTCAACCATATGTTGATGCAGCTCCACGCGTAGACTTCAGCTCATTTCGTAACATTAATGTTTTCATTCTTTTCTTTTCCGATTCTTTCTTTCTCTATCTTTATACCGACAAGTTTTCTCTTGTGTTGATCACAACGTTCTTCTTTGAATTGCTATAAGATCCCTAAAACTCACCAAATCCACCGCGCCGCGAACGTAAAACATTGCGGTTCTCGTTAATTATGGATGATCTGTACTGTTTTGACTGTGTGCCAAACGATTTTTAAAGATTGAATGTTGCCTGCGCTTTAACACCACTTCGGTCTTCTTATCAAAGAGGCTGGAGATGTCTAGCTTATTGATTCGTTAAGTTAATTCGATCCACGCTTACAGTATTCTCGCGTCAGAGAAGTGATAGATACTACGTTGTTTTGTATATTATTTAAAATTGCATATTCACATCAAATGCCGATTCAAGAAAACACATGGAGACTATGAGCATAAGCTCTTTGCTCGCCGTCACTATCACGAATTTTGGTGCGCGTCGCGAAACTGCAGAAGTAATGAGCACAGCTTACCTGAGTATTAGACTTAGAGATTCCCAAACCGAAATTACGAGCGCGACTTTTGACACCTCTAAAGGGATTCACCACTCGGGAGCATCGAGGGAACTCATTTAGTGAAAGACATAGCTGAGTGTGGGCCAGCAGACGACAAGGAGAGGCGGGAAAGTCTTTCTGCGACGAATATGCCTCCCCGAAGCGCCCTCCCTTCGCGCTGTACGTGACTATTTTGGCGGGACGGCTTTTCGCGTATCGTGTCGTGTTCTCTACGTTTCAGCAGAGCGATTAAGCGTTGAAAGGAGGGGCAGCAACTGATGAACTCGGGTTCTAGCCACTATATCGATGCTTATTTTTCATACGACATGCCTAATTAAAATCTACCTTAGATTCTGAGGGTGCACCTTGCTAAGTCGTAAACTCAGCCATTTTAATATGACTTGTGATGTCAGAGATAAAGCCGTGAAAGGCTACCTAAGGTCTGTCACTTAAGGCAGCGGCGGCGCGTATTGCGAGTGTGAGTATTTCCCAGGTTTGTTTTCTATGTGATGCGCGAAAAGATCCAGCCTTGTGGTAATTAGGCGAATCTGTGGCAGAATTTTGTACAGTGTTTATCGTAACGAATCACATTGAGAATATATGTTCATCACCCGAATCTATCGAACATATATAAATAATCACAATGAAGAGATGAGAAAGGCAGAAGTGGAGAACTCTGATAAAAGCAATAGCGAAAGGAACATATTGCAGAGCTGGCAAGTTTGGTGAGCAAAGAGCGACGAGGGTTCGATCTCGGCAGTAGAAATTACAGCAGAGTGCATGAATGGCAACCGTAGATATGGGCTGTGTATTAGACATATGCATTATAGAAACTCCGAAAAAAAAAAACGAAAAGAAACCCGGTACAATTGGAGTCACCGACGGAGAGTGAGCTCGGCAAAGTGAAGTTCAGTGCTTCGTCACTGATGTGGATTTCTGGCTGGTCACCATCTGAACATCAATATTAAGTGCTAATTTTGCCGATAATGGATTTTTCAGTAGGGCATAACGCATGTTTACATATACGTTCGGTCCTCTGTGCTTGCGCCACGGCGTTGGAAACACCCAAGGGTTTGTGCTAATATATCTAGCTGCTAGTATCTGGGTATCGTTCTGAGCATAATGGTGACGCTATCTGGTGGCTGGTCTATGTCGATGTAGCACGTAGCGCGAGAATTCCGGATATTATTTTTTTTTATCGTACTCCCCTCTTTTTAGGAAATAGCGGACGATCATCAACAACAACCTATGATTGTGGAACTCGTGTTAATCCCTTCAATTGGGCCATTTGGCTTTGTTGCTATTTACAAGTATACGACTGCTATATCATATACCAAACTGCTATGCAGTTGAGCGTTGGTGAATAGCATCAATTGTCCCGTCTGATTTTTTTAGTTTAACGACTTCAGTGAAAAGAATATAGTGGAAACTATAGCCTAATACGGACCTAAATGGAGCGAGATGGCAACTCGAGCTCCGTGAGAAACCGACTCAGCCTGTGTGAGATTACGATTGTCCCACTAATAAGCCCAACTCACCACACAACAAAAAGGACTGAGCCGGGCGAATTGTCGCGACTATTGTTAGAATAATTCAATACTAGGAGTGGGTGAGAAAGGTTCGAACCTCTGAGCGGAATCGCTCCGATTCGCCATTCCTAATTGGTTCATAGTGGTGCGAGTGAGAGACACGAGTGTGGACATCTCCAACCTCATGCTCCTCGGACTGCGACATATCCTGCTCCTAAAAACGTCAAAACGTCCATCAAAAAATTGAAGAGGTTGGAACTCCGCGTGGAGGTATGACCAAGAATGAAATGCCCTGGAACTCACCGAAGAGTACTCGACAACATCGCGTTCCCGTGTCAAGTAGTCCTTCGACTTTGCCCGTCCAATAGAAAACTCGGCCACACTTTCACCACGTTCACGTTCTTCGGCACCAGAATGACGGTATTGTCGCTAAAAGTACTACCTCTCAGTTCTGCATCGTTATTCTGGTTACCTCAATTCTCCTTACGTCGCTAAACGCTGCAGCGTTCGAGTATTCCGCATTTCGAGCCGCGTACGATGAAGAATCCCCGACAAGGACAGAGGTACGCGACGCCTGAAATGAAGTTTTTAGAAAAAAATGACTTAAAAATTCAAATTGGCTGGCGATAGGCGCCAATAAAGTGGTTCAAAAAATTCAACACATTCATGACGACGCCCTTCTTTGTTTTCTGGTAGGACAAGTGTGATTTTGCCGCCGCCGCACCTACGATTCGAGTATTTTTTGCAGTAATGAATTAAGGGCGGAAGTGGTGTAGTGGCAAGTGGCGCGCTTACCACGCGAGCGGTCCGGGGATCAAATCCTGGGTCGTGAGTCGCCCGGGCCAACCAAGCCTTCCATCCCTCCGGGGTCGGTTAATTGGTACCAGACTTGTCTGGGAGGATAAAAACACTTGTACATCGGCTGGCCCCGCAAGTCATTGTATAGGCCACATCGCATTCAAACGCCACTACGAATGTACAAATGGAAGTAGAATGCGTGCCGCATCCCAAAAAGGGATTGATCAACGGCAAATGCTTTTATCCTTTATGTTTTTGAATGAATAAAAACCCTTGATAAATAGCACAAAGCAATTTTTGTATTCTATAAGACGTTAATTTTCTGATAAACATGCAAAAACGACAAACGGTTGGAGACGATTATTCACTGGCACTGGCAGGCCATGTGGGTTGCCACCGGCGTGTATGTGTTGGAAGGTCATCTTGCAGACATCTTCGCATGCCCCAGGCAGCCACGCCCTTCACGTCGCTAACTGGGATGAAACGAGTGCATCCCAAGAAGGCTCGTTACTGCGCGTTGCTCAGAGGCGACCATATGGAGATTAAGCAGTGGGAAAATGTTTTAGGGAAACTCAGAAAGGCGTCGCCTAAGAGAAGGTCGAGGAAATGGTAAAGAAGTGGAGGACTTTGCGAGGGAATGGTTGATGTCCGAATGATAAATCGTTGAAGAACTGACCTCCGCTGCATTCTCTCCGTGAGATACGGTATGCTGTGGATAAGCGTACGTTTCAGCAGTGGTCGTCACTATGTTTCCGGCAGCATCGGTGGTTGTTGTGGTCTTGATTTCTTTTGTTGTGTTACCCTTACCATGGCAGAGACGAATTTATTCTTGTGGGACACGGCCGATGATATTGTCCAAGGGTTAAGCTCTTCGCCCTGGTAAAGAACCTTCCCATCACTTCGTTCAATCTCTTCCTTGATAGTGTATTCGCTAGAGGCATCAGACATGCTGTCACAAGTCTCATTTAGACGACCGCTGCTTCCGACCAGATGAGCCCGTGGAATGCGAACGGCACCTGAAACGGTAGTGTGGAGCAGTGGAAACATAATTCCTCTCATTACGTCGAGTTTTGAAGGCCAGAATACGATATCCACTTCTAAATATATTGAGGAAGAAGTAGATGGGTTGCTTGAAATAACGTGCGCCTGTATCTCGAAAAATCACGGAACCAGAGATCAACCGTGGCCTTCAGCCTAGTTCAAAACTTTGCACGACTCCTCCCTTTACGGACTCATTACGACCCCGTACCACTGCACGTCTTGAAGGAAGAGGGGGCACCCAATAAATACGACCTCTACGGCTCTTCCCTTCTCGCATCCACTCCCCTCCCCCCACTAGGGCTGTTTCAATAGCATTTGATTCTGAAACCAAGGCCAGTCGACACACTTCAAGTCCGGCCGCTTTGTCCCTCTACGACCGCTGGAGTGACTGAGAGAGGGATAAAATATTGCCGGTGAAGAATGGAAATGTAACCATAGTGTTTTGAGAAAGGCTAACGTCTTATTCGTTCCCTTAGTTTTTTTTTACTTTTCCTCTCTTCCGGCCTCCGTCTCAAACCAATCGCGCAACACGACCGTCCCCAGTGGAATGGCGCGAACCGGACGTAGATTTTGGAAGAACAAACCAAAAATATAAACATGTGAAATACAGGCTGCATTGTTGTCAACGCGGAATTCCTGAAAACCCATGCCCCGCGATCAGTTTCATTGTGAAGTGTCCTAGAAGACGAAGTTGTTGGCTTCGCCACTCGGTAGACAGCTCGCTGCCGAATTTGCGCTTCGAAACGCGTCTATTAAGCACGCTAGGGTTGTTCGCGGACCTTACCACCTCTCCACGCCCCATGTGCGGTGACGACCCACCCAATCGCAACTCGATACCTCACCCTCTTTTGCCATAGTCGCTGATCTGCTATGATCTCTCCTCTCGGAAACTCTTCTCTGTTCTCGGAAACAACGAGATCTTATTATTTCGCAGTGAGCTGCCTGAACTCGTCGACGGCGTAGAGCAAGGAGGGCCGTGTTTTCAGTGTTTTTGGAGATTTGTTTTCGTTTTTTCTTCAACTGACGGCCTTCTTCGCATCTCTACTCTAATATTCGAGTGAAGGCAACACACCAAATCGATCAAGGATTGTGCCTTTGAGTCTTTTCTATAAGCTACGAAGTCCGGTACCCTCCCATGACCACTCATTTTCAAGCGCTTCAACAGGTCAGTTGTTGCACTCCGAACCGAGATAGTCCTGAAAAGCAATAGAAGACATACCATCGGACAGATACTGCTCCAACCTTGCGACGTCCATGGACTTCGCGCCGGCGTCCGTTACAACAGCACCAGCCTGAATGTGATGAAGTTAGTTTGAAGAGTTTGAAGAATTTCTTTTGGTTCCATGTTTTTAGAATTCTCTCCAATGCCAAAAGATAGCTTTACTGGAAGACCTTTAATTTTGCTCTCGGAATTCCAATATCTGGGTAGTAGTCGTGACCAGCGGCACTGAGCGCTGAGAATTCGGCTCCGCTTTCAGAAGATGAAGAACCTTCGAGCGTTGACCATGGCCAAGCCCCTCCGCGTCTGAAATGCAGTGTGATGAAGAGAATGTAGCTATTGCATAGCGAATACACCTACCGATAGACAAATGGCGCTCCACCGGCTATACCCCTTGCTTTGAAGCAATGACATTTCGTGCAGAAGTAGAGTAGACAAGCAAGAGGGTGAGCAGGAGGAAGAGTAAGGCAAGCAGGATCAGCAACACAAGCGACGCATTTGATGGGGCAACCTGGAATTGACGCAATAGCTAGTACTGACAGAGAGAGAGCCTTCAGTGGCGTACCTGGCAGAACTCGCCGCTCCAGCCTTCACTGCAGACACAAGTGATGTTGTTTGTTTGAGCGTTGTGAACACAGTCTCCGTGAGAATTGCACAAATCGCAGAGCAGCGCTCCACAGACTCGACCCGGCTCGTCTGGACTGCCATCGATGTAGCCTTCAGGGCATCTGCAGGTGTAGCCGATTGGTCGGTCAATGCACTCGGCCACTCCTGAAAAATCGTAAATGTAGGGAATAATTACTCGCACAGAGTGATCACGAGTTGCTTTACTACTTTGTTGAAGAGATTAGTTCCTCGTGAACCGCGAACTGATTATTCCCATAATGCGCACGTCAAAGCGCGAGACAACCGCAAACATGAGGACTTAGCAGCGACCCGCGGGTGTTGGACGCTCAAATTGACGCGTCCCCATGAACGTTATTACTGGTGTCATCAGTGATACAGTTTTTTGAGGAGGTAAGGCCCAACTCGCTTTTCGCATCAAAAAAAGAAAACGAATGCATCAATTAAAACCGCTCCGCTTCCTGAGCCATCGAGTTCACTGCGTAAGAAGGCGTGCTCCACATTTTCCTTTAGGAGGCATGCCGTCTTTTGAGCGGCCAGTATTGAGGCTTACCTGAGCAGTTGGTGAGTCCGAGAGCACATTCGTTCACGTCCCTCACATGCATGCATAGAGTGTCGTCGCCTAGTCCAATGGCGTTACGGTGTTCACTTTTTCTGAAAGTCAATGGGCGTGGTTAAAAGGACGAGGAGTGAGCCAATTGCTAATCCTACCTAATGTCTGTGAAGCCGGGGTCACATCGGCATTCGGCCTGCTGTTCCATGTTCTTGCAAGTGGTATTCGTAGGACAGAAGTTCACATCACTACAGTAGTCAAGAACGCAGACGGATCTGAAGCTGTGTTTGAGGCAACGGGTTCAAAGGTGGCAAGGGAGATCAGCAGGAAAGGGGCAGGTAAGAAGAAGCAATACCTGGAACGGCTCCTGGAGGAGCAGCGTCCGAATACGACGGTAGGCATTCGCATTTGTAAAGATGTCAGATCGATGCAGCGAGCATTCTCCGAGCACTCGTTGTCCTCCTGAAGATTTAAAATCATCTACAATTCCTCTCAGGGCTGCGTTTCTTACCTTCTTTTTCGCATTCGTTGAATCCGTAGACAGGGACGCATTTCTTCCCAGGATCCGAAGGATCGAGTTCTCGGAATCCGGCACCACACTCGCATCGATAAGTCCGATCGTTGACGTCATAGCAGATTCCCTTTGGATGGCAGTCATTCTGGAAATGTCGGAATTGAAGAGGTAAAAGTCGAAATGAGTGAGTAGGCCAACCTTGAAGCAGGGTTTGTAGGGATTCGGTTGGTACTCGTTCAGATACAGTCCACTGTCACCAACTTCATAACCGTTTCGTTCAATGATGTATCGGACCAGTTCATAGTAGACATCTGACGGTATTCGGACAGCTCCTGAAAGTGTTCCCTTTCAAAAAGAAAAAAATGTTATTTTTCCAAAAAATTTCTCGAAAATTATAGCCGTGGGTGCGGTTGCGTCGCCCTCAGCAAATCGATGGGAGGGACAGATTGTGCTAAGGAGCAATAATGTTGACAGGGCACGTGCACTATTTCGGTCATGAATCCGATATCTGAACGATTCGCAGTAATCCTTACTGATGGAGACTAACCTTTTCTGAAGTGAACTGTGGTGTTGAACAGAAGTCCACTTTCCCAGCTGGCATTCATCATCTGAAACCGAACCACCATTACAAAGTAATTGTGGCACAAAGTTGGATTGAAACAAGGGCAGTCGAACTTGGAATTGAATAATTACCCGTGGATTGACGATTTCGTTCACGTCAGCGGCGACGAAGGCATTGCGAAGAGTCGTGTGGGGGTAGCATCCACCAATTCCACGCTCGTAATCACGAACGTATGACTGAAATAGAGACGATGCAATTTGCCTATACATCTCAAGGTATTAGCGATTCACTTGCTTCTTTCGCCCTGACAGAGTGTTCACCGTAACTTTTCATTATATAGCTGACGAGTTTGGTGAGTTTTTTTTTAAAGACTTAAAGCTAAATAGCTCTTCAATGCTACAATCCTACACAAGCGAAAACTTGACTTCCTGTGGAACAGACATTGCCAATAAACTGACTTATTTGTGAACGCACCTTATACGTGGAATCCATGGGATTTGCGAATGAGTCATTGTAGATGAGATTCGTGTGTTCTTTGCGTATCACGAGAAGTGGAACGTTCCATGATTCAACGGCACGACATACGTCCGTGGAAGCGGCACGGCGCATTCCAACTGGACAACCGCACACAGAACCGGCTATACAAAT
>MU869763.1:0-16167 GCA_036418205.1 Ostertagia ostertagi | reverse complement strand
AGGGAGTACTTCAGTTTCTTGTGATTCTCGGGATGTTTTTTCTTCATTCTTGAATAGAAATATTGTTACGCTAACACCCTTTGGCCTCCTCTGTACAATTTGGATATTTTGACGCGACGTTTCAAAGTTGTGGATGCAAGTCTACTGTGTAGAATAGTGATGTAATGTACAACTCATGAACGGATATTTATGATTAACCATGACTTCGATGTTCATGATTTTATTTCGACGCTTTTTGAAGTATTTAACGCTTCTTCGGTGGGCGGCGATCACGGAATCTGTAGACGCGGTTCTCAGTAATCCACTGGTCCGTCAGAAGAACGGTTATCGATCCGTAATATATCATATTCATCCAGAATGCAAACCACCAGCATTTTGCAAATACACCGTCCCCGATTGCCTCGGTTATCTGGCGATTTGTTTCTTTTGCTCCGTAGGTGGCGTTCATGTAGACAAATCGACTGAAGTATATCAGCCATGCTATGCAACAACGGAAATCCAGTACATCTTCCCATTCGTTCGACAGGGGCCGTGGTGCAGTCCATTCCGTGATCTTTTTCCATCCGCACGATTCTAATTCATAATCCGTTCCACAAATTTGGCAATTTGTATTGTGAGTAATTTCAACCCACTTTTCGAGACAAGCTGAATGAGTTCTGGCGACGCTTCCTTTGCAGTTGCACGGACAAATCAGTTTGGAAACTTCTTGGTTGTCGTCTAGGCAAATTCTGCACAGCGCCATGTCGGTCGCCGTCGAAGTAGTCACTGATGCTGCTTGACCATCAAGTGGAGTTTCATACTTAATATCCGATGTAGAAGTGGGTTGCTCTTCGGTGAGAATCATCCTTGGGTGAGAGTGATTTTGGTGAGCGTAGTGAAGGAAATGAACCACCCTTCTCTAATTGTACAAGAATGTTTTCATCCTCGATCCCTCTCTATTTACTGATGTGCATTGGTGTAGATGTTGATTACGCGCCCCAAAGTATCCATTTTTCGCGAGTGCTCGGTTGTGAAGGGCAGTGTGACTTTAGAGGTGCACAACTCTCTAGAAATTAAAGTTGTGACAAACATTTATTGAAAACTTGAAAAAAAAAGCTCAGGAAGGTGAGGGGCACTATCACAAGATAAGGGAGCATTGCTGCCGCAACACACTTAAAGATCGCGTGAAATCGCAATGGGGTTTCATCCAGTAAGATGGGGCATGTGATGTGACTGTTCTTGCCGGCTACAGAAATTTGCAAGGATAGGAAATCCCCGGGTGCGTGAACCATTTCGCTTCAAGCTTTTACACCCACCCCGGAGCTTCCCTCCCTGAAAAAAGTGGATTACTTCATGCAATATGAACTGTCGCACCACATGCCCCCTTACTGGGTGAGATCCTCCCATCGTTTTTCTTGTTATAAACGGTAGTAAGCCTTAGGCCGATGTCAGACTTTGCGAATCGGGCGATTCGCTAGCGTCTGCCGTCGCGTCGCGGACAAGATTATAAGTTCAGGAACATAGGGTGTATACCGTAACCTTCTCGACGTTGCACTGGGGCGCGCATTCTCACGTGTCATCGATTTTCTCGTCTTCTCTGCACCCTCTCAACGAAGAGAGAATGCGTCGAGCAGGCCCGCGCAGAGTACTATGCGCCGTTTATGTAGAAGGTGGAGGACACAACGCGAGCGGTTGTCGCCACACGTCGGATGGGGCGGCACCCCGGGGATCACCTCCCTGTGCTCGCGCGCGGAGCGCGCGCAGCGTTCAGCCTCGCCGCGCAAGCGGCGAGGCGAATGCTGCGACGGTGCTTGGCTTCGTCGCGCAAGCGGCGCACCGGACGCCGCAACGGTGTTCGGCCCCGTCGCGCGGGCGGCGAGCCGGACGCTGCGACGGTGTTCGGCTTCGTCGCGCAAGCGGCGAGGCCAACGCTGCGACGGTGTTCGGCTTCGTCGCGCAAGCGGCGAGGCGAACGCTGCGACGTCGCTCCATTTTTGGGTTCGCTGCCCCGAACAGCAGGGGCGGCGTCGTTGACCGCTCTCACTACATTGTGCACTGGAAAGCCTGCAACCGCGCTCTGACGCAAACGTGGGTTACGGTATACATCCTATGTTCCTTAACTTATAATCTTGTCCGCGACGCGACGGCAGACGCTAGCGAATCGCGCGATTCACAAAGTCTGACATCGGCCTTAGGCGAGGGCAGACTCAAGTGTGCGTGTGCGGTTTTCGTTTTCCCTACAGTTTCTGCCTTTCATAGGCCTAGCCCTAGAGGTGCCCCTCCCCCCTGATTGCGGGAAATAAGCCGTTTGGACAGAGCGAGCACCCGAAGTAAGGCGTGAATTATATTGTTCTGCTGTAGTCACGTACAATGCGCGACGCATTGACGCGTTAACGTGTGCTCGCCCTCGTTTTCTCTGCGCTCTCAACGAAGAGAGAACGCGTCGAGCAAACTCGCCAACTGTACTAAGCGCCGTTCATATAGGAGGTGGAGGATGGACACACGCTCGCGCGCGGCGCTCAGGCTCCCCGCCCGCGCGGCGGAGCGTACGCTGCGACGCTCGACCATTTTGGATTGCTGCCCTGGACCGAAGGGGTAGCGTCGTTGTTGGCATGACCTTCAGAATGGCTACCGCAGAAAGCGCGTCGCTGCGAGCGCAATGTACGTGATTGGCCGATGTCAGACTTTGCGATTGGAGCGATTTTGCACCAATTGCAGGAGCGACGGATCGCTCCAAAGTGCGAGCGACGGGAGATTTACCCGAGCGGCGCCGTGTGTATCGGTCGTCGGCGGGGTAAATCTCCCGTCGCTCGCACTTTGGAGCGATCCGTCGCTCCTGCAATTGGTGCAAAATCGCTCCAATCGCAAAGTCTGACATCGGCCAATCAGCGGCTCGCGCGACTCGTTAATGACTGGACGCGAAGTCTGACACCAATCCTAGATTAGTTAGAATGCCCAAAAATAGAAGAACGTGAAATTAGGTTCTTAATGAGGTTTACGTGAAAATGAGAAATACTTTTTAAATGTGCACCACTATTCTCAATATTACTCCCCTTTTGATGAGACAAATCTCGAATAGCGGTACCATGCCCGACCGCTCGACGAAGGCATTGGGATCTTGGGAATGCGGCACGCATTTTACTTCCATTTAGTTTTTTATATTTCGTAGTGGATTTCGAATGCCATGTGACCTATACAATGACTTGCTGGGATTCCTAGGACCACGCACCTAGTAAGCAGCATCACTTGCCACTACACTACTTCCGTCCGCATTCTGTATTACATTTTCTTAACTTGCTATTCGGAACTTTGTCCATATATGTAATGATCTTCTGCTTCCCGGTTCCCTACTTTAAATTTTAATTTACGCATTAATTGATTTGAGTGCAATGTTAATCGTTTTATCGAATGAAATACATGATCTATTTGCCTTCGATAATCTATGTCTTGTTTTGAGCCGCTTCGTCTACTATGGCGTTACGGCTTGCCTTGGGCTGTGTTCACCAACAAGTGGCGAAAGGAATATGTAGTTCAATAGTACGGAGGTCATACTGCAATGAAAAAGTCTTCAAATCTTTACTGTCTGATACAAGAATAGCAAGCCCATTTGCGGACCCTTCAAGAACGGTAAGACTATTCATTCATTACGAAATCTGTTCTGGCTCTTTCATTTCTGTTTTATTTACACAGTATTCAGCAAATCTGTTTGAGCTATTGTAATTGGAAAAGAGGCACCTTTTGCACTACTTACAACCCAGTAGGGGCGAGATGTGTCAACTTTTTTCGCTGAAACTTTCTTTTGGGGTTATCGAGGGTCCTAATCACGTGAATAACATCCGTATCTGGCGCAGGCGCCGTTTGGCACCAGGTGGCGTCGGGACTGATTTTCACCAAATACTGTAAAGTTCAGTATAGTGGTTAATTGGGGCACTTATGAATATTGAATATGGCTTTTGTTTTTACGCTGGCGGTATGCACGCCTATTTCCTGCATGCCTGCGTCCCCTCACTTCGCAATAGGGACTGAGCCTTTATAGAAGGGAGGGCTTCGAAGTGAGTGAGCCGCTAACCCTGTGATCCCATAAATTTCAACCCCTCACAAAAACTGCGTGGTTCGCCCACTCCGGGGTCTCACCTCATTTCATAAGCTTAGTCTTACGATTAGTAGCCATAAGTTAGAGAAGCCAGGAATGCAGAAAATAAGTTTGAAACAGCGCGAATGCCGTAAACGAACGTTATGTTCGTAATAAGGACCCCAAATGACGCCATGCACAAGTTTACAGCGAATTTCGTAAAAATAGCTATGTTTCTAAGAGGCGCCAACTTGGCGCCAGCTCCCAGCTCCAGAAATGGATGTCTATTCGTGATCAGATAACCGATAACCCCCAAAGGAGAACTTTCAGCGAAAAAGTTATTGGTCCATCTCACCCCCACTGGGATTGTAATAGTGCAATAGTTCCGAAAAAAGAAACCGGGCAGAGCTTTTCAGGGAAAGTATGTTATTTGCAGAACAGTCGTACTTGTGTTGAACCGCAAATCGAGCCCCAAAACATCTAAATTTCATCACGTCTCTCATTGAAACTTCTACGTTTTGTGTCGCTGTTTCATATTGTGTCCTAATTAGTACGAAGCAGTTTACGCAAAATGGGTGGGGTTTCGAAATATTTAAAAAAACCGAAATCTGAATTCTCGGGTCTGTCCTTGTTTCGTGTCACACCAAAAAGGTATTGATAAATTGGGAGACACAACAATTTGCATCTCTATTCAGGTAAAATCTCCAAGCACCGCATATTTCTCAGTACCGCGAGAAGCCCCTGGGGGCGATAGCCGAGAGTCACTGAAAGGAACCCAGTCGTCCGTACAAAATGTTGTGCTGGAGGCAAAGGAAAGTAATAAAGAGGTGGGCAGAATTCCTTATAGGTTTACTGGTGCATTGTTTGGTTCCTGTTGGTGTGTGACAAATATAGACTATTACAGTGCTCAGTTTGTGTTTCTTAACTCGGAATTTATAAATCTTTACAGGATAAGGAGACAGAAGTGAAAGGAAAGTCTGAGAAGTTATCGGCCATCGAAGAGCTCAATCTGTTGAAAGAGGAGTTGGCAAAAACCGCAGCAAAAGCAAGTTCTGGAGGAGGGTCTAAAGGTTCCAGCGACGAGGTCACTATTATATTTTTCTTGAACCGGTAAATATTTGAAAAAAAAAACGGGAAATTCTGTGTAACTTTCATTTTTCGTGATACTTGCGTGGATTCTGCGTAACCAATTTTTTCTTCCCGATATTTCCTTCGCATTTACACGCAGCTTTTGATCACTGTTATTCCAGCCTTTTGACGAAGAAGCTGATAAGGAAAGACGTCGTAAGCGTTTAGAACGCAATACTCGCATTGGTGGAGTGATTGTTTTTGGAAGCGCTGTAGCTGGATTCGTTGCTTTCTGCTTGTACTATGGTAAGTACTCTTTTCACATTTACAAAGCTAACGAGAGTCGAAACTAATGCAGAGCACGCCACAGGATCTTAAAGTCAGTAGCGTAAGTGTGCTTAGGACAAGCCATTGCCATCAGTACGATTGAAATAATTTATATTTAATTATCTGATATCATCCTCGTTTCCGTACAAGCAGTCTTGTATCTATTTCTTCACATTAGCTCCGGGGGGGGGGGGGGAGGAGATGGCGTGTTGGTGGTGTCCATTGCAATATAACACGCTCCTCTTGAGCCCTTCCTTATTTAGGAACCGATTAATTTCAGGTCGAGCTAAACGCGATGAGGCTGGGAACATTGTGCCGGACGAATGGACAGGATCTTATTTGGCACCATTTTATCGAATAGCAAACAGCTTCAGGGTTTGGAGGGATGTAAGTCTGACTTCTCTTCCTCTTCTAGCCTTAATGGAATGGCTGTATTTTTTTTTGTTACCTTGTTTCCCTATACTGGAGGAAAGTGAATGTAGTGTGTTACAGTTTGTCGTGGAACCAGCTCGAGAACAACTTCTTCCCGATCCTCTTCCTCATCCGTATATCCAACCAAAATACACATTAGTTATCGAAATGAAGAATGTGCTGGTGCACCCAGATTGGACATACAAAACTGGATACCGGTACCCATTTAATTTTGTGGATTATTCTTTCGTTTTACTTGGTTTTATTACCAGTCTTGTGAGGAACCTGAAAAAGTTATACTTTCATCATTTACCTCGTCCACTATTCATAAAGTGAGGTTTTTTCCTGCTTGTGGAGGGACAGAAGACAATGTGACTTCCAAGCACATTCACGGTAGCTTAGTACTCTAAGCGCTCTGAACTGTATGAGCAGCTTTTGGAAAGTCATCAACAATGAAAAGTAACCAAGCGATGAGAAGGAGAAAAAAGAACCGCTTTTCTCCTGTAGACAATTCTAAAAATTATGTAAATGTAATGAGAACAATGAATGCCAGGATGTTTCAAGCTGACATGTTGAATTCAGCGAAGCGACCTATCACGTCGAGTGCGCCGATTTTGATTTTAGTTTCCTCTTATCTCTCATTCTGTTGCCCTCATTCACCTCATTCGCCATTTGGCGTCTACCTAATGTTGCACCAAGTTGGGTAGGAGCTCGTCAGCCAAGTAAGAGATAACACCTTTTGACCTCATTTCTCTGCTTAGAGTTACGTATTGCTGGAAAGGTTTGCGGTTGCGGACCCCGGTAGCCTTCTCATTAGAATTTTCAAACCTTTCACTTAATCATCGAATGCTCCATCAAGCTCATTCTCTATATCCAGGCCTGATAAGTTTTGTAGAATTAAGTCTTGGTTCATTTCAGGTTCGCAAAACGTCCAGCTCTCGATTACTTCCTTGACGTTGTAGGATACCCTAATTTTGAGGTCAGATCTCTTCAACTATACATCTTCATAATTTGAAGAGACCTGAGTTAGTATATGTTTAGGTTGTGATATACACCAGCGAATCCATGATGACCGCCCATCCAGTCGTAGATTCCTTCGATCCGAAACAACGAATCATGTACAGATTGTATAGAGATTGCACAAAATACATGCATGGACAACATGTCAAGGTAAATGTGGTTTTAATATCAGAACTGATCCTTCTTAGGATCGGATATCTTATCATTGCTACGTAAAAAATTTCAGGATCTGTCAAAATTGAATCGTGATCTTTCGAAAGTTATTTTCATTGATGTTGATCCTAAAGCAGCTCAATTGAATCCTGAAAATATATTACTTGTGCCTGAATGGAAGGGTAACATGGACGACACTTCACTTGTAGACCTCGCTGAATTGTTAAAAAGTGAGTGAAATTTACTATTATAAAATTTATTCAATCACTGCATCTGGTATTCTTATCAGTTTTCGTATTGATCAGTCTGCGCTTTTTCCTTTACCTTTGCCTCGGCTAAAGTTTCAGCTCACGAATTTCGTTTTTTTGTAGTCTTTCGGTAAATGAATTGTAGGTATATGTTGTATATCTGATTGTTTTCAGCTCTTCACCTTTCTGATGTGGAAGATGTCCGACCGACGTTACAGTATTATTCTCAGTTCCCAGACCCTGCTAAAGAATTCCGAAGGAGAGCTATCTATTTGGCGGAACAAGTCTGTTTTTCTGTGTGTCACCTTTATAACCATTGTAATGATTGCTACTTTCACAGGAAGAGCAAAAGAGACATCAACGCGAAGAAGAGGGTCATTCCTTGCTCAAGAAGTATTCCGGTCGCTTGTTCGGCTTCAGACGACATGCTCCCACATGAGCTCCAGAATCGGTATTTTGAAATTGCATTGTTCTGATGCGACGTTCAGTCTAGTCCTTCATTATGTTATTAGCTCACTTTGTCAATCTCAGAGGGGAACGCAGCGTTCCCTTGTACTCTTGGATGTCCGATAACTGTTTAACTTGTTCCGTTGTCTTTCTTGAGGCATTAAGCCTTTCGCTGACTAGGAAGCTTTCACACGTACCTACTTTGGCAGTGAATTCATAGAACAGGCGATCCACAACATTCTCAGGAAGAGAAATCAATAGATTCAGTCTCCTTGAACAATATAAATTCCTATCTCGGTGATTTTTGCGCTTTTTTGAGCTAGCTGATGACAACAATGTTTGCATTAGTAAATGTGCCGCCGTTATTCCCACAATTATGGTGAATGAGTAGAAAATTAGATGAAAAATGGATTTAAACACTTCAAGACCTCAGGGAACAGTTATTCAAATACATCTTGTTCGATAAACTAGTAAAGTAGGATCGTCTT
Source organism: Ostertagia ostertagi (assembly GCA_036418205.1). NCBI lineage: Eukaryota > Metazoa > Nematoda > Chromadorea > Rhabditida > Trichostrongylidae > Ostertagia > Ostertagia ostertagi. The sequence continues at coordinate 7,954 of MU869763.1, read as the reverse complement.
CCAGTTGAACAGCGCTCTCGCATAGGCTTCCCTCACTGTTCAATGTTGGTTGAAGATTTTCTGATGCTGTCTTGGACCTAGGACTATTACAATTGGCGTTTTCTTTCTTTACCATAGGGGATTTGTAGAACATTCGATTTGTTTCGCTTCCGGAAGCTAAATTTTCTTCTCGTTTCTCATACAACCCGAATTTTTCATTGTCGACTGATCGTTTCGCTTCATTTGTCCACGGTCATGGATCTACCAACATCACATCCTTGTCCGATTCTATGCTCTCTTAGATTCGGTAAATTCCTGGATTGCGAATCGCTTCCTGACCTGGTTATCTCTCGCTTCGTTATGTTTCAGTGCGCAATCAGCGTATGACCTCATGGACTTCCCCTCCCACGCTTTCCTTTGAAATTACGTTCCGTGGAAGTCATCTAGTGAATTGACCCGTCCGGCTTTTTCAGTACATACGCTACCGATCAGGCTTTCGATCGTGTTCCGTTATTAGAGCTCTTAAGCAGTCATGAACACGTCTCGGTGTTTTGCGATCTGTACCGACGATTTACAGCTGAACTAGAGCTTCTGGCAGAGATATGAAGTGCATTATAGTATCTTGTCATGCCTCAACGAATAATTGCTGGTCATAGTGCTAAATGAACTTGTCCTTCGGCTATTCCCTCGACAGAATCGCTGTTCTCATTGCCTTTTTTGTTATAATGTAGTCGTTTTGCTAGTTGTTTAACTCTTGTTAAAAAGTTTTAAAATTTCATATGTAAACGTGTATATTCTACATAGGTGATTGTTATTGTTGAAATATTAATATAAATCTATGAACTGAATGGGCGTGTGATTTCCAAAGTAGAAGCTGTTACATGTCTCTACTGATATTTTTCCTTCTCTCACTTTTCTCCCTCTGAATTAGAGAGTTCAAGGCCACCAAGACGCTGTCACGCGTTGCATTCCACGCACTTTTCAAGGTCTGAAAGAATGCTGTTAGGCGGCGTCCACGAATGTTATCACCAAGTCTTCAAAAGGTCACAGTTCATTTAATGGGCATGGTCCATTTAAGGAAACTTGAAGGAATTGAAGGGTATTCCGTAATGGTCGCGAGCAATTATTCTGCGTGTACGATTTATTTTTCGTCCCCCCTAGACCTCATGCTTTGTTTTTCCTTTGTTTCTCTTGCAACGGATAGGCAGTTGACTATTTGGAAATTTGGCGCAATAGGCCTAAACTTTGCTCTCTGAGGATTATGCATGTAATCTAGAGATTTTGTATTAAACATACTAATGGTTCTTAGCGCAGTGAATATTTGAAGCGGGAGTCGATTTGAAGCGAGTAGGTCGCGCAAATCGGAGCTTTGTTTAGCTGATTTATGTCCTATATCGGGTAGATTCAAACCAGGAAGGTCGATTCGTGTATTCCAGTTCTAGATGGGAAATCTGAGGGGTTGGTCTTTTGATAATCAAGATGGTTTTGCACGGGAATGTTTTTTTCGCATATCAAAGCTTTAGTTTTCCAAATAATCAAATTGAATCGATGTCTCCACTGTCTGTGAAATCGTACCACTTAGACTGTTTTCAATAAGTAAAGCGAATAGAAGTTTGAGGCTTTTGGTCTACTACAGCTTGAGGAAAATCGAGCGTGTATAGCAACTTTTCGGTGAAGTGATGCCATTAGAACAAGTTCGATGGTTTGCAGTTAGAATGGGGTGGCGAAACTCTCCATACTATTCATTTATGTAACCTCTTTTTGACGAGCTAACAGTAGACTAATAAGGAGCTGTACACGAGTGAGACAGCTGACAGCTGACAGGAGGCTAACTTCAGTATCAGCAGAGGGCTACCGTAATCCCAACACGTCACGTATACAAACGATCTGGTTGCCTCAAGAGGATCAAAGGGATTCACGAGTTGATTCATATAAGGACTACTGGTGATGGGTTAGAATTGGCACCTATCTGCCGTGAGAGACAGGTCAATGCGTAAGATCAAAGGAGATCATAAAGAAGCCTCTGTAGGGAAGCATTTTGTAAATTTACAACTGCGTGCAGCTAGATACAAGCTTTGACAAAGTGAGACTATGGAGTTTAGGCACGAAGTAAATACTTAGGCAGGTACATCATTGCCCTCACGGCTTTGAGGTCTGAAGACGAGCGTGTCTGTCTTGTCTATTCCAGAGCTATAGGCGCAAAATCCTGTAAGTGCGCATTTTTATCGCAGAATCTTGCCGAGTTCCACGTCCTAGGATTATGGTGGCCCCTTGTTGACTTACTGAAGTTACGATCAGCTTTTTAGTTTGGTATCACCACATATTCAAATACTGGGGGAATTTATCGGGCGCTAGTCCCAGAATCTCAAATTTATTTTTCGTCAAAACTTTGCCCATATTAGTAATTCGATCCTGATTGCGAAAATGACATTCACCTTCAACGGTGGCGTCATCTGGTGCCAGTTGGCCTCACGTTGTCACGACAACTGTTTTCGCCAAGTCCCATGTAGGTTTTTGTATAGGATATAAGTGTAATGATTACGAATATTATATTTGTGTCAACACTAGCACTATTTAACGCTTGTTTTCTGCTCTACTGGGCTCTCTCTTTAACAGTGCTCAAGCGCCAGCGTCAAAATGAGTGTCATTCTCGTAGTCAAGGTATCGAGTTACTATCCATGGGAAAGTTGGACGAATAACAAATTCTGAGATTTTTGGGGTCGGGTGATCAGTACCAATTATCGTTACACTAAAAAACGAACACTTTTGGCGCATCCTGAGCTCTTCCTTCGCAAATTGGGCGGGTTCGGTCACTTGTTGCGTATCTCAGCAACGTTCAGTCCAATTGAATGACTTGGGATTTTTTCATGGGTTTCGGAAGGCTACCTTCTATATTGGTAACAAAATCATAATTTTCCCGATTCCCTAGCAGGCAGAAGTCGATTTTGATTGTAATTCTTTATGTCCTTAGGCTGCTTTCATACTTTGCGCCACTGCGACCAGTGCAGATATTGCGAAGAACGTCAACGCGCACTGGCGTATTGTACGGGTACTTGGAGCACAGTCAGCGCCTTTCGGTTGATCTATTTTGATTTTTTACATTCTTTACAGTAATTTCAAGTGTTCTACGTGCCGAGTTGCTCTAGCTCGTATTTTTTAGCGAGGAATTTTTGGATGTTTTTCAATTATCCTTGGACGTTTAGCATCACGCAGTGCATTTAAAGTGGCGTTAACCAGATGAGTTCCATGGTGCGCAAAAACAATAATTAATACAAAAAAGAAGAGGTTTCAAGCTAGAAGACACGGGCGAAAGCAACACTGCACGTAAAATACATGGAAATGTGCATAGTCCAATACAAAATTGATCTGTCGAAAATCGCGGACTGTGTTCAAAGGGCGCGTCATGCGCAAGTGCGCGTATTGACGCTCTTCGCAGGTTCGCACGGTCCGCAACATTCGCAACGGCAAAGTATGAAAGCAGCCTGACAGAATTTTTTAAGTTGCCCCTCTAGTAGTATTTTGCCTGAGTTCAAAATAAATGTCTGCTGCGGATGCTACTTTAGATTGTCAAGGCTTGACCTGGTCTAGATTGTGAGAAAAGTGCAGAGCTGTAAACTTTTATAGGAGTTATGGCAAATTTTATGATCGTTATAGCCAAAAGGTTTTATGGACGAACGCGCGACAAAGAAATGTCGGACAGTCGATAGTCGATAGCGAGCCAGCCAGCTAACGAGCCAACGGGGCAGCCGACCCGACATTATCCATAATCGTCGTACTTCGCTCGTTTGAGCTGAATTCGAGGAATCGATTACAGTGCGAATCGTCGACAATCTGTTTTTAATCCTACAACTTCCGCTATTCGTCCGAACAGAGTTGAAAGATCGAGATGGTGAGTCATTTGTCATTTTTGGGAACTTGCTTTCTAGTGTTTTTCCCTCTCATTTGCTATCTCTCTTTAAAATTCGAAGCGGAACACGCTCTCTTCCGTTCATAGATTGCTGTACAACTACTGCAGAGAATCCTTTGTTGAGGGTATTTGAACACACTTTGTAAATAGATGGCACTGAACCGCAACGATGGATCGTCCTGATTTTTCATGGCTCTAGAAAAGGATTTCGAAAAGTCGTGAAACACGTTGCAGTAGAAATAAGGTTGCCATTTATCACACAATCCGCTGTATAAGTCAGAACAGTAAACTTTTTGTAGGGATCAGATTCCACTTTAGTACAAGCCGAGATTTCTCAAAACCTTCTACTAGCCTAGTTCTGTTGAATTTGCTTCATAGGATAAACATCAGTGCAGCTCTCTGAAACTCTCTGGATCATCCTCCCATAGCAGCATGATCATTCCAAATTTTTTCCTTCCTCGTGATTTTTCTACGACTGGTTCTCACCCATAGTCCATTCTTCATCGCAATTGTGTGAATTTTTCGAACTAATGGAAAACTCCCACGGATCTCTTTCAATGGAAAACTCGTGATGAAGACTGTTGAGTCTGGCAGAAACCTTTCGTGATGTAGAATATAGATGTTTCAGGAAAATTTCCCCTCGTTGAAGTACATAATTATTAGTTCTCCGCAAGTATCAAATGTTGCCTTGCGATTTCGGCTCCACTATTATTTTTGTTGGTCAGATAGCGACCACGTGTAAAGCGAGCATTTTATTTCACACATTTATTGTGTGTTGTACTGGGTCATGATAACTGTATTGTAACAGGAATAATACAAATGCTTCATTGGTTCCCAACCACTACTCACTCGTCGCTACGACGAGCAATGTTTACACACTCTTTCTTCCGTTACCTGTCGAGAACTAATCAGTGACCCCCATTAGTGAACTTGTAGAAACGATCCTTCCTCCTTCCAAAATTCTCCTATCCTACACATGACTTTTCAGCTAAGAGAGTTGAAGGTAATTATCACTTTCTCTCGTTGTGCGGTCTACGAACTCTCTATTGTTAATTAATTCAAAAGTCTGTGAAAAAGCTGTGACGAGATCGATCAACTTCTCCAAACTGTCATCCGTTTTAATTGTCGCATGTGTGCAGTTGTACCACTAAATAGCACTGCTTTTCGCGTGGAAGGCGTCAGGTCTACCGAAACCCCCATTCTGAGATCACATTGTTCTGATTAGCCTTGTTCCTTTGCGCTGTGGAGGCTGTTGTATGGGAGCCCTCGTCTCTTCTTCCTTGGCAACAGTTTCGCCCTTTACTTAATATTTTTGGGTGTTTTCTCTGGGGGTTTTCTTTTCAAAATATCCTTGATGTTTCCCCTTCTTTTCGTCATCTTTTATTAGCTTATTTATTTCTATCAGAAAACAAAGTTATCAGCAGATCATATCTTGGAAGGCTGAGAATCATTTTAAGAGTTAAACTTTGTCCGGAAGAACAGATGCATCATTTGTGAAATGATCATCACCCTTTGAAAAGGGTTTTTATAATATTTTTCGGTATTTTCCAAAGCTTTTCCATAACATTCTTGAATGTGAAATTTCCCTTACCGCATTGTTATAGTCCTCGCCATCATTACGATCACGCTGTAGTGAAAGTGGACCTATTTCAGTGAAATGAGGTTTGGTCGTGCATGTATTGTCACAACTGCGCGCTGACACCCGCCCCTCTAGAGGAGCGTCGGCGAGGTGGACGCTGGGCCACCGTATTTGCTTTTCCTCGCGTAGAGTGGGGCGTGCAGTTGCTTCTAGTTTTTTTTGCATGATGTGCTTGGAAATCGACAAAGTACGTGTATCTGGTTCTTGCTGACGCTCTTGCTAAACGCACTTGTACTATCAACACCTATGTATTGAAGAGCCACAAAGCAGGACTTTCCATTCACTATGTACCGAAGAGACGCGACTGGTTCTAATGTAAACTGTCGACAGGTGTCAGAAAATACATAACTGTTGACAAGTGCGACTTTGGCCTTTGCAAGTTTTTGCAGTTCATTCAGTTTTTTTTTGTTTCGGCTCTCTCTGGAAATAAACTTCACTAACGTTCATTCTTGGACTCGAGAACGACAACATCGAATTAATACCTCTTTTTCGAAGGTTGATCTTCGAAAACCCAGCATTTCTTTTTTTATTTCGTCTTGATTTCTTTTCGTGCCTGTCAATCATTCTCAAGTGGGCTTTGCAAGGGACAATTTTGACCGCGCTCTATCGAGGAAGGAGTGCGATTTGTGAAATGTCGTCGTGTTTATGAGACGAGCTGAGTGTGAATAGATTTTCCATCACCGTTGTTAGAGGAAGCATAACTCTTAGAATATTTCCTGAGTACAGCGGTATTTTAACTCTATCCTTTTTCCGGCGAATACCAGAATTGTAGTGCTCGCGTTCATGTTCGAGATTCCAGGGATGCCTTAGTTTCATACAATCTGCCTTTCTTGTGGTCTCAATGACTGCATTGTCTATGAAGGTGACATGTGCTGAATGTTCCAGCAAAATGAACCTCTTGGCGACCTTGTGGCTGGCAGGCGGCTCTTCAACTCAGAAAAGACCCATTTCGATTGATTTTTGGTGTTTTTCGTGTTCCAAAACTCTCCACAAGCGTTATCGGTTCCGAAAACAATGTATTCTGGCCAGTAATGAATTTATTGGAGGCTCAATGACTATCGATGGAAAATGTAAAAAAAAACGATGTCCAGATACACGCACTTTGGCGTTTGTCTATGAATAATGCCTGACGCAATGCAGGAGTTTTCGCATTGCGTCGTGGCTCAGTATGTCGTCATCGGGGAATGTATGCACGAGGGAGGAATACAATGCGACCAGTTCTTCTCTATAAAAGTTGACTTTTTCAAGCAACAAAATTAAGGAGCTAATTCTAGAGTCATTATAATTTTTACAGCTTATCAACATCAGAAGTCGCCATTAGGTTTTCTCGAAAAATCTTGGCCACCTTAGCACCTTAGTCTTAACTGTGAAAGCGGACTTACTCGTAAGGTGGCTTGATCCTTCAAGTGGATGAGTAGGCAGGATGTGCAGGCTTAGTCGATAAATGATGTCGGTTGAGGTTGTTTAACACATTGCGGACCGCCGTTGTATGAGTACCTTCGTATCTTTTTTATATTTTTCAAAAATGTATCATCATTAATCTATCAACAATTTTATCAGTGATGACACGTATGGTTTCCGGCTCTGAAAATGAGTGCAAACAGTTCAGGAGCATTGAAAAATGTCAAATAAATCAGATTAAACTATGCTGTTTCGTGCGAAATCGTGCGCCACATGGTGGCGCACGCGGTACGCAATGTGTTAAGGAATGGTGGTGTATTCACTAGAATTGTTTACTTTCAGTGGTAACCGTTTGTTTAGTTATGCGAGGCACCCTCCCCCTCCCCTCCTTCCCCTTCATACTGTTCTCCTCTTTATGTTCACTACAATTGCACTGTGTGAAGTACATACAGGATGGGGCACAATTACCGGTGCACCTTATGTTACGGATTTTTTTTTGGAATTTTTATCTTAAAAACCCCCGTTTCATTTTCTCATGATATTTTGCTCTAAAATCTGCTTCTGATACGCACTGATTTCAAAGTGGTTCGGCTTTCCGCTTTGCCAAGTGAAACCATGAAGCTTCTACAGAGCGCTATTTGAAAAGTTCTTGAGTGGATTATTCAAATTTTCTAGCTTTGTTTAAACAGCGTTAAAACTCGCTATTTGTTCAAAACCATACGCATGTCTTCACTTTAGAAAGTTACGGATGAATTCAGCAAAAGCTTTGCTTCAAAAATATGCGTGCCGCATGCGATGCGTTTAAAGTTCTGGAAAAGTGTGTTAAGGCAAGAAGCGATCATTTTGAAACCGCTGACATGTTTTGAATTGTCTTCCTACAAATAATATTTGTGATTAGAATCGATTTCCGGAAGTTAGTCTCGAAATGCCAACAAAATACATATTGGTGCACCAGTAATTTTGCCCCACCCCGTAGTAACTCTCCAATCGTATGCTTTTGGCCGATATTGATTCTTCCTTTTATGATA
>MU869762.1:12204-39540 GCA_036418205.1 Ostertagia ostertagi | reverse complement strand
AACTCATTTTCCCCTTACTTGCAGTTTTTTGTAGCGATTACTCATGTATTTTGAATTCAAGAAAGACCCCCCTCCTTAGCCTTCGAATTTTGCAAGCATTCAGACTCAATTTCATGGTGTGTCTCGAATGTGCAATCCTCAATCATAGAAGACTAGAAGAGGGAAGACCTCTTTCACGATAAATCTCCTTTGTAACGAAGCAACAATGCCTCCGTTGAAAACAGGTTATTAAAACAGTGTATGAGGTCAGAAATGTTCTCGGCTTCAGTTGAATTCTTACTAACATTTATTTCAGGTAATTCCAACAAATCCACGATGGCATTGACGTACGACCTACTTGAAAACACCAGTGCACGAAGTTTGCTATGGACTCAACGCATTTGCCTCGAGGTGCTTTATGCTTTTACGATACTTTCAGGTTAGAAACTGGTGCTGAGTCCGTGAAAAGGAAATTGAAAATATAAGGCCTCTGGAATTGGAGTTCCGATAATCATGCCGCAGGCTTCACCAATCCTTTTATACTACTGAATAAATAATAGCTGGTAACCCCAATTTTAACACGTTGACGACATTGCGATGCCCATTAAAAAGTCACCCTGCCATGACTTTTTGGTAACGCTTGCGCGACTTCTTCCTAAGTTCTTTTTACTCATCCTATAGATCATACATCAACATAAATATGAACGCTGGTCCATGCGATAGTTAGATATGCTCTAGTCCACAAAGGTATTCTGAACCTTCTGAGTTATCTTTAAACTTCGACCCTTATTCTCGAATAAGCAAGCGAATATAAAGTATAAAGACGGAGGTATTAAGTCAACTGTTCACATGATACCAAGCCCACACAAGATTTGTGTTCTTTATTGAAACATTCAGTCAAAGAATTTTCACGCCTACTGCAGCGAGATGATACTGCTTATTTTTCGCGGTCGCAACGCGCCCATGCTCTCCAAAAAATGTTGCGTAACGTCTTAAGCATCTTCTCCTGTTGATCACTTTTGAAACACTAGGTACTTCTTTCAATTCATGTCGCTTTCATTGAGCTGACTACATCTCGACTCGCTAGTCCGTTCAGCTGAACAGACGGGTTGAGATATAGTCAGCTCGACCTTCAACAGTGGTTCGACCGCCTCTTATTGCAAGTTATTCAGCGGAATGAATTTCATTGGATCAGTTTATAACTTCGTGTTCTGTATTTGTATTTACTCTGACCGCTGTACAACGCCATCATGTTTCTGCACTCGGAGTCGAGTTTCGAAAAACGCAGTAGGACAGAGGGACGCGGCGGCGCATCACGGCCGCCAGACAGCTCATGTCCCGCGGTGTGAAAAAATGCCAAAAAGTGCGTTGTCGTCGATGTGTTAATATTGTCTGGTTTGTGCGTCGGAAGCAGATTCTCAGGCGTACTGTTTGGGAAAAAAGTATGCGCTTAGCTCGCGTATGTCGCACTCGGAATGAAAACAAAGGGAATCAATCAGAATAAAACCCGCATATCCATAGTCATACCTAATATAAATAATAGAAATTTCCCTGTTTTTGAAGAAGAGAAAATTTCATTTGTTTCGCGACCGCTCTGTTGGACAACATATTTTCAGCTCACGGACAGCGTATCTTCGAACCCCATTTATCGAAGCTTTCATCTCATTGATGCTGCTTTATGCGTCGTCACGCTCATCGCTCAGCCAGTGGTTCATTACAAGTTCCTTCTACCGTCAGCCCTTCATTTCAATCTGAAGGTAGGGGGGTAAATTTTGAGTCTTGGGAAGATATCTGCACGAAAGTGACTCATTCAGAGACTCCCTACTCTTAAAGCTCAATCAGCTATTCCAGATCCTTCTCGTTCTTCATTTTCTCGTCAGCATGACATACAGTCTCACAGTTCTTACCTCCATAGTAAGTCTTCAGTCAATGTATTTGTCCAGAGTCTCTCATACTTCAAGATTCAAGAGAGGACACCCCGTTGCGCCGCACGTGGCTTTAGCGATATGACCTAGGTCCTAAGTAGGGTGTCAAAGTTTTGCAAACATTCAATCGGTTTATTAAACCCAAAATGACCACAACAAAAACGTAAGATCGAAAATTGAGATAGTGGATTTTTTAAGCCACGACGTCCTTCCATGGATTGGGCAGGGTTCTGATACCTTTTTAGAAGGAATAGGGAGTGACGCGGTCCATTTACCTACTGCATGCTTGACCTCCTAACGGTTGTCGAACTTTTTTCCTTTGGTTTAGGCCTGCAAGCTTCTGAAGGCATGGTAGTCGCAAGGGTTAAAATCAGGTGAGTAGGTGTGGTGCGATAGCCAGGTAATATCAAGTCTTTCCAGCTTCTCCGTCGTTGTCGGGAGTGGTCGCGCATCACCCATCACAACGAGAAATTTCCCTTGTATTACCGGATATCTTAGTGCCGCTTTTCTGAGTTTAGAAAGTTTTGGAGCAGATTACTATGGAAAACAAATATCTCAAAAAGTCCTTTTTGCTCATTAATTCTGCAAAATATGTTGGTTAATGTTTTCAATTGCTGGTTGACAATTCAACTTTCCCCCAATTTTTATACTTTTTTGAAAATCCGTGGGTCCAGTGTGCATATTCGCATGTGTGTACCGAATGCTTCAAAATTCTTGCTGAGAGCTATAAGTTTCGCCCATTAAACCAACATTGCATTTGGGGGAGGGAGTACTACCATTTAAAACGCTAATAGTTTTTTCACAGGTTTCTCAAAAGGCAGTAAAGTCTTTGAAGTGATGCCCGCAATCGTCGTTAAAAAGGTGGCCCTAGTTGAATCATTCAAGACGGGACGGCACCAGTCTTGTGCTGAATTGGTAAAACAATTTAGTATTGATTGATCAATGGTGCACAATTGCTTTGAAGTTGACTGCAAGAAATTCTAGTAAATGCGCTCATCTGCTACTCACGTGTGCTTAAAAGGGTGCGTTTCTGACCCTATGTGGCAAAAAAGGCTACGGGGAAAATTGTCCAGTTGAGCTGGTAGGTCATAACTCTTCCATCATACAGTACAGACCTTACTCTAACTAACACTAATACCTCTGTCCAGGCCTAACTTTTTAGCAAGTAAGAGGGATGATTTGTCAGATTATGTCAAAACCGACCTACCTCTCTTTAACGACTCAAAAAATTCCTAGCTTTAATCGTACGAGGTTTCCACTCATACGAGTAAATGGGAAAGTGTTAATGAGTCATTCGATGAATAGGCTGTTTCTTTACCCGGGTTCTGAATTAAAATCTAAGATATCCGGTACCTGATAGTTGGTGTGGAATGGAGGCTCGGGACACCATCGCCCGCAATTGTTCTCAAAATGCTCCTGCCGTCACCACAATACTCTTGTGTAGGATCCCATGATATGCGCAGCCGGTGCAGCAAAATAAGAATGAGATTATCTTTGGGGCTTTACGCGCACTGGTTGCAATTTCCTGTGCGAATTTCCATACTATATAAACTTTTCCTCCTGGGCGATAATGAAGTCCGTCCATGTCGTGATCGCTCAAAGGCACGAGTCAGGATTGAATTGATGTGATATTTTGTTGAAACATTAGACAAGGGATGCAATGACGATCAAGAGGAGAAAAAGCAAAAAGCACCATAGAAACACTAAATTTCCCTTAGGAGGCTGGCTGTAGTACGACGGAGAGACACAGCGCTGCGAGGAGAGGGAGAACGCGAGATAGTACGTCGTGCCTGAGAGGACACAGAGACCATGTAAGCCGTGTTGGACGAGAGTGTCGCGTCCTTAGTGCTTGGGGAGCCCACTACCGCACCCTGGGGAGAATTCTGTAGGTTGCCTAATCCTGACTAGTGGCTTTAAAGGAGGAATTTACGATTAGAATGAAGGTCGAAGAAAGGGAAACTGACCTAGTTGAGGGACCCACGGACCTCCTGAGGGTGCGAACTGACGCGCAATTCGCATGGAAAAATTTGACCATCCATCATGCCTCAAAGCTGGCGAGTTCGGCGATCTCCGCCCACCGATCATCTGATCACTCGCCGTAGTTCAATACGTGGCGAGTGATTAGATAGCTGAGAGAGCGTAGTGTTGAGGAGGGCACAGCGATAAGAGTCGCATCAATGCGCAAGTCAACGGGCAAGGAAGGGATCCCATTTCTTGGGTTTTGGGTCGTTTCTCGTGGTTCTTCTTTCTTTCGTGTATCACTCACCATCCCTAGGTTTATTTGAAATGGGCTGCTTCATCATCGTAAATTCCTCCTTTAAACGAGGTTCTGAAACACTCGACTTGTTGCTCGACGTTCGTGTTTTCGGTTAGGATAACTCGCAGAGCTGTGCACTGACCGACCTACGCAGAACCCCCGTGAATGATGGAACATGGCACGTGGAGTCCCAATGCTCTCTATTCCTGTCAGCGGAAAGCGATGTTTGGGATTCCTGCGAGGCCGAATAGTATCGGATTTGTAAGGAAGGTATAAGATAAAGGGCGAAGTGGAAGGGGAACGAGGGCGGAAGTGGTGCAGTGACAAGTGGCGCGCTCACCGCGCGAACGGTCCGGGATCAATTCCTGGGTCGCGAGTCGCCCGGGCCAACCAAGCCTTCCATCCCTCCGGGGTCGGTTAATTGGTACCAGACTTGTCTGGGAGGATAAAAAACACTGACTTGAACATCTTCTGGCCCCCGCAAGTCATTGTATAGGCCATCGCATTCAAATGCCACTGCGAATGTACAAATGGAAGTAGAATGCGTGCCGCATCCCAAAAAAATGGGATTGATCAACGGCAAATGCTTTATCCTTATCCTATCCTTTATTGTAGGAAGGTGGGCTTCATCGGGACAAATCTCCTGTCTTTGGAGGCAAAGGACCACTTACAGCTTGTCACTTCGGAGGTCCCGCCGCTGCCTATCGCCCGCCTTAATTTGTTCGGGGCTTGAGTGAGAGAACAACTGTAAAAAGTAAAACAGAACACGGTGAGCGTATTGGTCGCACATTGTTTAATCAAATCTAACTTTCTACAATATGTAGCATTCAGCTGCGAACGTGATCTACTAATCTTGTCCTACCACCACCCATCTTTTTTCGATCTGCTTTGGCGCATTAGCGCGCAACAAGGTTGCGAAATTTAGGACCAATTTTTTTCAAACTTTTGAGACACCCTAATACCTAATTCCGCTCCAGGCTAATCTCACACACATCTGACCGTTCCTGGCTAGATTCTGTTCGTTTTTTCATAGCCTCCAGTAGTATCCATGTTCCGAATGTAATGGTGGAGGTTATGTCGTGGCAAGTCACACCGCTTTCTAGGATCAAGTCCTGGTTTGTAGGCCTTCCGAGTCAACAACCTTACCCCATTCACATTTGGTGATAGGCTGCACTTTCTGAGAGGACAATAAAGCACTGAGTTGTGGTGAAGCAAAATCGCATTCAGAATGTCATTGCGATCTTAAATGTAGGTAGATTGGAAACATTCTAAAAGGGAACGATCATGCTGACTACTTCAGCCATCCTTTACTGCAAATTTTGTGCACTATTTTGCCATCATTCACGCTTGCCCCACCACTACGCCCTGCACTACTTACAGTGCTGTACAAAATTGAAGTAGTCCTGGAGAGGGAACATAGTCTAGTTGGCGCTAAGCTTTTGAACTTTCCTTCCCCGCGCTTTTCTTTCCACCACCTCGTGGGTGGCTCTTCTTCACCTTGTTAACAACCTATTGCTCACCTTTGACCATTCTAGTCGCTAGGCGATTGTAGAATGGAAATCTACAAACCTCAATCATTCACCCCCCGCAGTGGACGAGATTCCGCAGTGCTCAGTGCCCCTTGTTCCCTCTCTTAGGTCTCACCCATCTTAGACCGATCCCTTGACGTAAATTTTCAGGTATTAGGGGATGAATTCTGAAAGGCACACACAGGCCCATATCCCAGTGCACAAATGCGGATAGCTCTTTACATATGCATTTACAATTGTAAATGAATTGGAACATGAAATGAAATACCCCTGACCAGAGTTCAATATATCTCGAATTTGTTTTTTTTTCTCTTAGTTGCACTTAACGAAATACATACATTTATGGGTCACCATTACGAGCAGTATAGCCTAATTTTTCAATGTGATCGAGTCGGAAATTCTGTACGTAAAGCTCAAAAGATGTGAAGGCCATATATGCCTCATTCGAGCGTGGTAATCGTATCAATAGCCGCCCGAGCATCACGCCACTATTGTCAAAATCACGCTCGGATGAATTAGCAGATGGCATAAGTTCCAGACAACACATTGTAAAAGGACGCCACAGTAGTCCTCAAGACATCCAACTGGAAAACAGTTCATCTTCCTGAGGAGTGGAAACTGGAGCGGCTCTACATTAGGTCTTTCAGAAAGATCTGAATTTCAAATGCATGCATCTCGGCTTGAACCAACTTTTTAAGCTGAAATGAAAACTGTTTGAATGCGCTGACCTCTCGCCATAAAGAACTTTCAGTGGGTGCGTTTGCATCAAATGCTAGAGCTGTGCAGGCGATGAAATGGAAAGGTCGTTTTAGAATCAAATCCGTAGAAAAGCGAATAGCCTTTGTGACATCAAGTAAGCTAGAAACTGATGGACAACTGCTCAATTTGCTGGTTCGTCGCGGCATGTCCCTATAAAATTTTTTGTAGTTTCCAGCTACTTCTATGACTTGGCTCTACAACCCATATAAGTCCAGGTGGGGCAGAACCTCCTCAGTGCTCCCACGCACGAGCCTCAATCAGATCTTCTGGCTCGTCGGTGTCAACTTGCGATGTCCGAGAACCACTTTCATCATCCCAAGGTTCTAGCTTTCGTTATAATAACTTTTTAAACTACTGATTCAGAACATGTTTACTGCGAACCTAGGCCAAGTGTAACATTAGTGTCCTGATCTGATCCCGCTACTTTCAGGTCTATTCAAAGCAAGAGAAAGAGAATAATCTCAACTCGCTCATTGAGTATACCCATTCTTAACTTTTGAAAAGTTGTAAGAATATATTTTAGAACAACGCTTAGCTAAACAATGAATAAGGGAGGGAAAAGTCTCCAATATGGTACCCATAACGATGGCAGTTACTCTGGATTAGTACAATGAAGCATCCAAATGTGGAGTGTCAAAAACGACAGAACTCTCTAAAACACCTAATACTTTGCTGTCTCATATAAATTTTACTTGACGCGAGCTAAGTCCTCCTTACAGACGGGTGTCTTTGGGGTCTACTGTGATCAAGTCCTATTTGAGTGAAAGCAATGGGTGAGATGCTTGGGGAATGATTCCAGCAGATGGTTCTGACCTAAGGGTACGATGGTGTTAGAATTGGAAGAAAGGCTCTCTCTATTCTTCCCAACCTCGTCGAGAAACAGAAATGAAGCATTTTTTATCAAAACAGTCAGACGCACACCTCCTGCCTTTCGATCTATAATACATCGAAGTGGTAGAGAACCTTTTCAGGAAGAAACCATGTGAAGATCGATCATGCCAATATTTAAATATATGGGCTTCATTTTGGAGGGATTTAGTTCTTTATCAGTCGCTCTAAAGGAAAAATTACGAAATTCTCAAATAATCAGCCATTACATCGGCTTTCAGAATAATGGATACGTGAAACGACAAAAAATCTGATAGTATTGCGTTCACATCTTGTCAGTTTTTTCTCTAGCTTAGCATTTATTGAGCCCTTTTGTGATGTACAGTGCAATGTGACACGGCAATCTCAAATCGCCAGTTCACTTTTAAAAAGAATTCTTACAGACATACCAACAGCAGTTCTTTGGCTATGGCATCGAGATCCATGCGACATATTTCTGAACCGAACGTTCTATATCTTTTCCAACATTATTGCGCTGTACTCTTTGATGAATATGCTTAACTTGCAACTACTGATGAGCATTGAACGGACAGTAGCCACAATATACGTCAGTTCCTACGAGTCGTGGAGGAAGACGTCAGGAATTGTCTACTTTGTTCCCGCGGTGTGGAGTTTGTTGGAACTTTGTTGGATAACTTAGTGAAAAATTCGGCTAGTAGTCGCTAGTGTTTCCCGTCTTTGATCGGAATTTCGCAACAGCTGTTGCGGCAACGATTGGACTTACGCTAATGGGGTGAAACTCAAGGAAGTGTCATCAATTTTCTATGCCGTTCTCGTTGCCAGTAGAACATTTGCTCCTATATGTTCTTTGAGATGCAAACGGGCGTAAACGGTTAGTGGTAGCTAGTGATATCAAGCCATTGGAATGGATAAAGGCGTCACAGTGTATGATAATTGAAGCCGGAAAGTAATTTTTGCCAACTTGATTATTCGTTCTTTGCATTCACACTAGAACGAATCGAAATGGGGATAACGATAGTGTGTAGTGGGAATTGCTCCAAATTATATTGATAAGAAGTTATAGTTGCAGAGGAACACAAATTTTGCTGCGCTATTCCCTCGTTGTAGTAAATGTTCTATGTTGACTACTGACAAAGAACTTGAGAAAGAAGCGCGCTAGTGGGAAATGGATGGCAAGATTTAGAGATGTTATTTCACAGTATGTCTGACGGAAATATCAGCAGCAGGCTGAAAAGATGCGCCCCTCATTGGACAAAAAACGCAAAAAAAAATCCAAAAAACGAAAAATTAATATGGTTTGGCTCGCAACCCAGACAGAGCTCACGTTAACTCAAGCTCGAGCTCGCAGGGATTTCATGCAAGGAAGTCAACCGACAAGGGCGCTAGAGCGCCAGAGCCTTCCTGATTAAGCTGCTGCTGCTACAGTTTTTTTCTTTTATCATACGCCATCTCTGGGGTCTGGCGCCCTGGCTCTCTCTCGCCTCATGCTCTCCTCTCCGTCCTCATTCTCTCACTGCCTTAGCACACCCTATTACGAATGTGAGTGAACCATTAGCTTGAGCGCCGTGGGAGGAATCTTTTTATTTACTTTTTCTTCATCGCTGGCCCAACTTTTCGCACCAACTCATTCATATTCGTGCGCAAGGAAAACACTACTTGATGTGGTGCATGCCTTGATGTAGTGGAGAAAGTCAAACATGTTGCATTTGTTTTTGAATATGTGACATAGATATTTGATGGATCGATACACCGCTAGAGCGTCTCAATTCCCAAAAACTGTAGATATTTGCAAGATATGGCGTGTAGTAAGGGAAGCTTTGGAAGGATTCTGGATAATCACCAGAACCTCATAATGAAGATTAGAGTCTCCCTCAGAATTTCCTCCTGTTGTGATATTGCGATTTCCACAATGACAGAGCGTCACGTTGTGATCCCAACGATTTTTTTGGGAGGTATTTGATGTTTTCCACAGCTAACAAAGCTTTTGTATGGGTGTGGACAAAATCGTACGAGCGGTGCATTCTTGGTTAATGCGTTCTCCTGGCGGGATAGAGCGCAAACCTAAAACTTTGAAACTAGCATGTTCAAGCCTCTCAACACGATAATTGGTCGAGGTTGTGACACTTGAAGAAGAGTTCCTCTTAACAACCTCGTTAGCACAGAACAACTAAAACATTTGCTTAAAGTATAATTATTTAAAAAAGCAGCATTGTTGACGACAGGCCCGGGATAAAACCTGCGTGTGGCGGCGTGGGCGCTATATACAGATGCTGTGGAATAAACTGAAGCAACGGATTTCGCTGGTTGCAGGCCCCTAAGGTCTGGCGCCCTAGTAGCGCAACGGAGTTAACTTAATGTATGTAGGTACGCACCTTATAATCTCCCTCGTGGTATCCCTCCTATCAGTCGGGGTGATCCTGAGGCTTGCCTTCAAGCATTTAGAGTTGTTCCTAGCGTGCTCCGCCCAGACCTGATAAACAAATAAGTGTTCATATTTGCGTGGGTTCACAAAGGTAAACCTACATATCGCAAATGTAGGACATAGCTCTGGCTGAAGAAAATTGAGTATTCTATTCTATTCATAGTATTCGAGAAATGTATCCACTAGGAAGGGAGACAGACTCCCAGGGGTGCATGGCGATATATGTTTTGCAGTGGGGGATACGCCCGGTGGAGCAAAGGGAGGGCGGCTCGGGCTCAACATTTACCGATTGGCTATCCATTGCCGTCGGACTGCAGCTGCAGTCTTAGCTTTCGTAGCGGAGAGGCCGAGCAGTGCGTTCACGTTGATGAGGTCAGCACTAATAAGGATCGCAGTAAGGCGGAAATCAGCGAGTAACAAACGGTCTCATCTACTTGGTTTTTCCGTTGTTGGGTATCAAATTAATGGAAATCCCGCGTCCAAAGCTTTTGACACAGTAGCCCTCGCACGCTTGTCGAATTAATGCACAAAAACTGTTGCATCGTGCCCTGCTTTGACGCTTTACCTTCATACCCTCGACCTATGACCACGTGATGAAGGTCGTGGAGACATTGGCGTTTTAAATTTCGTGACGCCGAAGGTCGGGAGGAATTGGACTTCCTGATTTGCCTTGAGCCTTTCTCCGTAAGAAAAGGAATGATTTCAGTGCGTCATTCCTGGCTTGATGGTTTTGTACGTCTATAAGGGAGTTTCATTCAATGAAGCGTATATGGACACCATGTCTATCCAGTCTACAACTGCAGATAGGATAGCGGTTATTTCTATAATATCCATATCTGTGAGTATCATCAGCATGGTAATGCAGCGCATCCTAGCAATGGTGAATAAAAGGAGAATTTTGAGGTCGGTTCTAATGGATCACTCTTGTGTCAGCGAAACATCTTCCTAGACTCTTTCTATCGTGCCGGGATTCGGAAGAGCTTCTGCGCTAGACGGGTCCTGAACGGAATTGTAGTCTTAGGAAGAACGCTTCTGGAGCAACAAAAACAAGCGTAAATATCATGGCTTCTATGGCACTGACATCGGGAGTCAGTTCAGTGTTGATTCTTGTAGAATAGAATAAAACTTGCTCCTTATTCCATTCAGCCCAGATATTATTTCAGGGGATGAGTTATTCATTCGTTCTATCAAACTTGAACAGTACTTATAAGAATTATGTAGAATTAAAGTAACTGAAGACAGCTCTAAAACTAAGCAATAACAAAAAAGAGGTTGCAGATTGACAACAGGACCGCTGACGACTCGATACCAATTGTCAGAGAATATCTCAGGGAGCAACCTTGCATCAAGCCTTCTAGTATTCCAGGTAAAATTACATGTGTTTCCACATTCGCCTCACATACTTAAAGAGCTGTCTCTGAAAGCTGTCCTCAAAAGCTTGGATGGTTCCCGAACTATTGCAACCCACATCTTGTAGTTTTACAACATGGCTTTACCCACTTCTCATCCACTCACAGCTTATTTCTGCGATAGCGATACATCATAAGATTTACATCGGGGTTGCAGGTGCTAACTTCAGTCGTACAGTCATCGTTGACCTTGATACTTCCCGAGCTCATCTCAAGATTCTCCGACAACGGAGTTAATACTGAAATAATCGTCGCAGAAGCTTCGTATGTGAGTTGTGCTTTGCAGGATCATTTCCAAGTGAAGCAAAGCAAATCATCCATTGCAGTGTCTTCCCCTTGCATTGGCTATTCTGCCATTCCTTATCCTACACTTGCTAAAGAAGAGGCAGAGGATCCGTGCTGCTACAATTCAACAATCGGTTTGCCAGTCGAAAGCAGATGGCGCTACAGCACTTTACGCATCCATGCTCGAGCAGCAGTGGCAATAGTGTTCGTCTACATTCAAATTGTAGTGTTTTATTAGGCTGATAATAAGTTTTGAGAAGTTCTTCATGCTTTTCTCCTTTTCTATTTTTTATTGTGCCAGCGCAATAATCATAGTATAGTTGCCTTCGTTGGTCACCACACTGGTCCACGAGTTGAGCAGCATGGTTCTTTTCTCCTGAAACTGGCTAGGCTGGTAGTCGCCAAACACGTTGAAAGTTTTCCCAGAGAATCTTCAGGTTGCGAAACACACAAAGGTCGAAGTGGCCTTGTCGAAATAATATGTCATGCGGTATAGTGTCCCATCCCGATCCTTAGTTTTTTAGTGGGTGTTGTAAGTTACAGGAAGTCTAGCTTATCATGAAAGAGGTGCAGTGAAGCTCGCCGGACGCGTTTCTAAAATTTTTATACGTGAATGGAGTTGACACTCAGTGTCTGGCCTTGCGAAAGCAGATATTCTACAGAAACGCAGGAGAGGAAGCAGGTCGAAGTACAGCCTCTTTTGAGATTCCCACCAAAAAGAGAAAATAAAAGTCAAACCATACCACCTCGGCTGCTTAGTCGCGTTTGATCCAGTCTTGATTGGAAACTTATCAAAGATACTGCTGCGAAAAGGAGGTTGAGAAGAAAAGAAGTGAGCGATCATGGGCAACAACGAAATTGTCAAAATCATAAAGATGACATGACGTGCACGCACAACATGCATGATCCATTTGGAACGGACACAGATTTCCTGAAACCTATTTAACAGTAAAGGTGCAATGCTTGGAAAACTAGAAAAAATAACAAATATAATACAAAAATAAAGAAATGGGATAGCAAAAGGTGATCATTCCACAACAAAAACTGTTTAGTTCACTTGGTCCGCACTCGCACGCTATAATGTACAGGCTTCCTCCGTTGGCAAATCAAGATTGACTCATTCTTTGAAGCCCATCCCTGTCATTGCTTCGCAAGAACAGTTCAGAACGTACGCTTAGTAGGTACAGCGCTATCCCCGTAGCATTTAAAGTTTTTAATGGACCTTGCGTTTCTGGGTATCTCATTTTTGAACGCCTTGAACTGCCCTTCGGATTATCTCAAGGAAACTCTGTGACATCAAATGATGGCCACAAATTACGCTAATAGGATAAAACGGGCATGAAACATCTACAAAATCAAAAATGAACAAAGAGATAAAAGAAATACATTTTTCAAAGCTACTTCTCACAGTGACCACCGTCTACATTGCAACAGAAATGAAACCACTAAGGGAATCCACTAAACGTGGCAGCTGTGAGCTCTTCCGGAGCTTTCGGGAGCAATTTCTCCATCTAATTGAAGTTGCAAGATGACGCTTCGTACAGTTCCCTGTCTTCAGCGTCTCCAGACATACGCCAGACATATGGATCGTTGAGTTCAATTGGAGAAAATCAAATGACCCCTACTCAAACTATTCAAAGGCGATTCTGCTCGCAAAAACGCCGCCAATCCTCCGGTGTATTCCCGCACTTTTTAAAATGTCCAGCTGTGTCCTGCGAAGTGCTCTTCGGTCTGTTACATCAAATGAGTAAAGATAATTCTTCATGCTAATTTTCACAAAGATCAATGTGTCTAAAGTTTGCTCATGATTACCGTAGATTCTTCAGGTCTGCTCAACAGAAAATGGTTCAATTGCTAACATCACTCCAGTGACCAAAATAATCAAATGGCACCTGTTATAGGATCGAAATAGCGTTACTTGCACCTCTGTTTTTTTTGCTATTTTGTCGGCACCAGCAACAATTTCGGACTTCTTAAAGGCAAGATTCGGGATAAAATAGGTGTGGAAAAGTGTTCAGTTATGAAGCTGTAGGTGAGAGGTGGTCCGTAAAAGAGAAAAAGCAAACGCAATCACAGATCACGCCCCTTACGGAGACCTCCCCTCTTTTAGCCTCATTCCACCTTGGGATAGAGAAGAGGCGAATTGGACGAGTTTCACGAAGCTTACTCTACCGAAACCAATGCCTCAAATCCGCCCGCACCTTTCAAGCATCGCCACGTGGCAACCGACAAGGAAGGGTGGGGCTTGCGGACGAAGGTGTGAGTTGCGGGTTGGACGAGCTCCTTGCGTGTTTGTCGCGAACTTCTAAGCCGCAAAAGGGGCCCGACATCAAAAGTTGTCCACCAGCCTACTACTTCCTGGATGGAACAGGCGAGCCGGCCTGATTGGGGAGCGTGCCTTTAAACATGCAGGCCTTGGGCCTGAATATATTATATATACATATTAATATAAATATAATAAAATATTAATATGAAATATATTATATTATAACTATATATACAGGGGGGCCAAAAAACAGAGCATTTTGCTATGTCGGACTTCGGCTCTTTTTCTTCGCAGAGATTGCTGTTCGGTCACGGAGTTCCTCAGCAGAGTATTCCCTAAGTGTCCTCTATAAGTGAACACAGGCCTCCGTTCACTGCCCTCCCGTCTTCAGACATATACGTCATCTGTTACCGTCGTCAGGCTCAAGGGTTTCTCCCGTAGAGCTTCAGCCTAAACGCTCTTACGCATTTCGTCTGAGTGAATCGATTTATGTTGGATGAGTCTTCTAGAGGCATCAGCTACACTGTGTAAATTCCGCGAACTAGCTTTCCAGTAAGGGTCGTTATGGTTCACGATCTTCGAAGACCCCATTAAGCTCGACATGTCACGATGCTTCCAGGGCAAAATTTCTTCTGATGCCGTCCACGTAGGTGCCCCATGAAGATTTTCTTGTATATGGAATGCGCTCTTTAATTAATAAGTTGAAACATTCGGTCTGAATTGAGCAAAATGGTCTTAATCCATCTGAGAAGTGGAGACAAAATGTCTTTTTTTTTTTATTGCCCCCCCCTGATTATATATTTATATCATTCGATATCGGTCATCGGTCGCGAGTGGCCGGCGAAATTCTTTCAATATTGTCTTTCCTTCTTAAAACATTTTTTGTTTTTCTCTGACAAAATCCCTTGCATTCTCTTCTGTGCAATCCCCTTCTGTTTGAGTGGGTCTAGTGCTAATTGCCTAGATTTCTCGTCCGGTTTTACATAGCCCCGTCGCCGATCTTCCGTTGGGGATTGATTTGCTGGCCGCACATTGACCTATTCCGAAAGTTCGTACTTTCCGTCCAGGCATGGCTCGTGGAGCGAAGAGGAATCAATCCAGCGATGGTGACGAGCAGGAGCTACCTCTCTGGGCTCTGAAATTGATGGAGAAATACGACTCCTGTTGCGGACAGACTGGAAAAGCCCTTCTAACTTCATTCGCTAAGTCTTTGACAAAGATCGAGGGAGATCAGTTTACGCAGGAGAATATTCTAAGAGCGCCTTTCGGAGCTGGAAAACAGCGTTTTGACCTCTCAAAAAGGATGTCAATCAGAATGCTCTGTACTCTACGATTGTCGGGTAAAAGCTGACGAAAGAAAATTGATGATAGTTAAGAAGGATAGCGTGGATTGGTCTGAATGAACAGAAGGACGATGTTGCTACAAGAAGATTTGACAAGAGGCACTAAAGGAAGTGATAGAGACGTCCGGTGATAAGAATTGATGGATGAGTTCGAGAAAGGCAACATCACGGCCACGCCTCACCGGCAGGGCAGCCGAAGGAATTAGCGATCGGAATCAACCTGCCCTCTCAGGATCTGAAGGACAGACTTCTACGGCATATGCGGTCAGGGCGACAGAGCTTGACAAAGCAGTTTGTCCACTCTTACGCACGACGTGATTACACTGCTGAAGAGCTGGAGCTAGATCGCTCTCTGAGGAAACAAGCGGGTCAGTGGAATGCGAGCGTAGGCAAGCTACAGTATGTCGTGCGAGACCTTCAGATCCATAAGTTGAGGAACCCCAGGGAGCTTCCTCATCGAACCCCTTCTGACCATCAGGCATCTGTGGAACGTGCGCTCTTACCATCGTCGCAGGAAATAGAGGCTTCTCGTGCAATCGACCCATCATCTAGCGCCAGTTGTTTTTGATAGATTCATTTTATTCAATGCCAGATCCATAAATAATAAGCTACCCGAACTGCATCACCTGCTCTCTTGCAACCCTTTTGGCTTGTTTGTCACTGAGTCCTGGTGCAAACCCCAAAAAATTAACGATGAAACCCTTGTTGCCGGTCACCCCTACATAGTTTATAGATGCGATAGGGAGGGAGATACTCCTGGTGGCGGTGTACTGATCATCATTAGAAACACTATTCCTACCTTTCTTGTAACTTCACGCAATTTTTCTGCTTATTTTCAGTGCATTTCCATGCAGATCACCTTATCTGGCTCTGAAACTGTCATTGTTCTCTGTTACCGTAGTCAATCCTGCTCTGTTGATGCTTTTGAAAATTTTCTTTCTTATCTCGAAGAACTAAGTGAAAATCGCTCACCCCTAATTATCCTCGGTGATTTTAACTTTTGTGGAATAGAGTGGTCTCAGCAGTCCCAAACAATAGCAAAAATGACTTCAAAGAACCAGGGATTTCTGTTCGCTGATTTTGCAAGAGCTAACGGCTTCACACAACTAGTGTCGGAACCTACACATGGTCCCAATTTTTTAGATATTATCCTGTCCAATACACCTGAGCTCATTTCTGGCGTCCTAGTTGGAGCACCTTTCTCTACTTCTGATCATGCAACAGTTACCTTCTCACTGTCTCTTGCTAAACCGAATTCCCCTCCAAGGTTCCTTATCAATTTCGCCAAAGGAGACTATGACGCTATTTGCGATTATCTCCTTCGAGTGAACTGGCAACAGCTCTTCGACAGCTGTGCGACCATAGATGACTGCTACTTAGCTCTGATGAGCTGCTGTCACTTTTTGATTTCTCGTTTTGTTCCTTTCTGCTACAAAAGCGACAGAACGCAGCGCCTACCAAGACGCCTGTCAAGATTGAAGACACTAGTTGAAAAACTCTACAAAAGTGAAAACTACTTTCACAAGCAAAAGTACAATGAGCTCTCGTTGGTACTAAAAAGAAAACTTGCAAAACTTAGTTTGGAACGTGAAGAAAAAGTTGCTCGCTCGAGGAATGTTAAGCGATTCTGGAGTTTTTGTAATTCTAGGCTGAAGTCATCAGCGACCTTCGCGACAATCATTTCTTCATTAGGGAAGCAGTGCCTATCAGACCATGACAAAGCTGAAGCCTTCGCTGAACACTTCCAAACGTTCTATAAAGACTGCCCGTTACTAGCGCCCGAAAATCTTTCTAGTTCATCTAACTCGAGTCTTGATTGGATTGATATCAACAACGAGACGGTTTTTCGTATTTTGAACAGTCTACCATTGCGCTGCTCAACCTCTCCGGACGGTCTCCCTTACATTTTTCTCAAAAAGGCAGCCGTCGGTCTCACTCCGGCCCTAACCTATTTGTTCAATCGGATCATGCTTAAAGGTGATGTTCCTGCTCTATGGCGTCTCGGTTTAGTTCGCCCTGTACATAAGAAGGGACCCAAAAAATATGTGACAAATTACAGACCAATTTGCCTCACCGCCTCAATGAGCAAAGTCATGGAAAGAATAGTCTGTAGTCAGATCAGAGAATTTCTCATTTCCAATGATCTCATAAGCCCTTATCAACACGGGTTCCTTCCAAAGAGATCAACTACAACAGCACTTCTCTCATCTATCCCTATTTGGCAAAATGCCCTTGATAAAAGGAAGTCGGTTTTTGTGGCGTATATCGACTTCTCTAAGGCTTTTGACTCCATACCATTGCCTTATCTATTTGCAAAGTTGAGGAATTTTGGTATCTCCGGCTGTCTACATAAGTTTCTGGAGTCATTTCTTTCCAGCAGAGAGCAAGCAGTGATTATTAATAGTTCGCGTTCACGAAAGTATAGAACAAAGAGCGGGGTTCCCCAAGGCACCTGTCTTGGCCCGCTTATGTTCACCCTTTATATAAATGATTTGCCGCAGTGCCTTCCACTAAACGTACATTGCTCCATGTATGCCGATGACGTGAAATTTTTTTGCTTCGATCAGCCCTGTGCACTGCAGGAAGCCCTTGGTTCTATTGAAACATGGTCACATAAATGGAAGCTCGATATTTCTCGCGAGAAAAGTACGACTTTATGTCTAGGTTCTACTTCAATGAATGCTCCCTTTTCGATTAGTGGTGTCAAGCTTAGAGAATCGAATGTAGCTTGCGATCTAGGAATATTGTATTCTAGCTCACTTGGTTTCGAGGATTATATCAACAATGTCGTAAACTTAGCGAGCTCCAGAGCCAATTTCATTTTGCGTGCTTTCACCACCAGACGACTAGACACCTTATTCTTACTATTCACGACATACGTTCGGCCTTTACTGGAATATTGTTCAGTGATCTGGAGCCCATCAAACAAATTTCTAGTTGAGCGCATAGAGAAGGTCCAGGCTAAGTTTACTGAGAAAATTTTTGCACGCAATGGGTTATTCCAACTTTCTTATAAAGAAAGACTATCGTTGCTTAAGGCTAACACTTTAGAAATGAGAAGAAAAATGTTCGACTACGAATGTGTTTACAAGCTTGCACATAAACTACTAGACGTTGACTTCGACATAATTTTCAGTAGATCGGTGACTATTGGACGTACCCGCGGGCATAACTTCAGGATGCTAAGGGAAAAAACTAGATCGTCAGAATTCCGTAATTCCTTCACACAGAGGGTCATTTCTATCTGGAACGACTTGCCGCCTTCGGTGGTTGACTCTAGTTCTGTAGTTTCGTTTAGAAGGGAACTTAAGAGAATCTTGATTGCCCAAGGGTGGTTCTGATATTCCACACAACCATTCTAAAATAAACGGACAGCAACCATTCTAAATAAACGGTTCTACCTATAGACGATGAGAACAGAAACTGAGATTTATTCAATGAGGTCTAGAAGCGAACCACGTCATACATTGTTCTCTTACTCTTTCATTGGACACTGGCAATACTCAGAGATTATATTTAGTACTATCCTGTGCAAGGTGTTTCCTATTTCTGATGTTCCTTTGGTAATTTTATCTTATGACATTGCTTCTGGCTTTTCCTAGTTGTTTTGAGTTCCTTTTTTCACCTATTTCTTTAGTCATCCCCTCCCCTCCTACGTCGACTGTGGGCCTTGATGGTGTTGACGGACCTACTACGATGGTATCCGGAGGCCGCTTGATGTTAGCGTGACTTGCAGTGTTGGTGGGCCACTGCTCTTCGCCATCAAGTTCCCCCCCCCCCCCCCTGGAAAGTTCCAGCTCTTTCCATCATTGTATGAACGAACAAAATTAAGCGCTGTATTGATTCTTTTTGTTTGTTTCCTTTATTGTATCGGAAATTTGTACTAACTGAGTTAATGTATTGTTATTTTTCGTTACGATAATAAATATAATAATATAATAATACAGGGGGGGGTTAAAAAAAAGAGTCACTTTGCCTATAGGCATAGCATCAACTTTCGTCGCAAGGATGCTACGTTATTGGGAGTAATACGGCAAATTATTCCTTAGATGTCCCCCATAACAGCGTCAGGCCCACCTTCGCTGCGTTACCGTCTCCAGAATATGACGTCATCTGTCATCACCGTAGAGCTTAAGGAGGCCTACAATAATCGCTCCATCTGAAGCTGCTACATAAATTCTTCCAATCGACTAACTGACCGTGAATGACTTCTTAGAGACACTTAGCTCTGACTATGCGAAATGCTTTTGTCAGCGTTTCAGAGACGTCGTAATTCATCTATGGTTCTCGACGACCCATTGAGCTCGTATCGCGAAGCATTTTCGTTGGAAAATCTTCTGGTGTCTCGGGTTAGAAGCACTATGCAATGCTTTTGATAGAATGGAATGTGCTCTTCAATATGCAATTGAGCTCATTCGGGTTGTTTGGCAAAGTGTAAATAATTCTTTTGAATGTGAAGAGTGACTCTTTTTGCGCCCGCCCTGATATTATAATATGATATTTACAACACATTCCAGCAAGATCGATCACTTGTCATCACCTGTCGACCCAATTGATATCTCGATTGCTTAAGCGGCGCCAGCTAAGATGTCCTCCTCCCTCGAGGGACCCGAAGTCGTTCATTCCTTTCGTTCAGAGCTTTCGTGAAGAAGTCTGACCATCGGGCCGGCGGTCGCTCAGGTGCTCGTTTGACGCCCCGAAGGAATCCAGTCGGTAATCGCTCTGGTCCGACGGTCACCGACAATCGCATGACGTGTCCGGACCACCTTATCTTCGATTCCTGGGCGGAAACGGCAGCGTCCCTGATCTTCGTTGGCGTAGTTCCGAACTACGGATTCCCCTCTGTACTTACGTGTATAGGATTACTCCTAGCATCGTCCTCTCGACAGCGCGTTGGATAACTGCATGCGCGTCCTGCCTGCGCAGAGTCCAAGTCTCTGAGGCGGAGGTTAAGGCAGGAAGGACTGCAGAATTGAAAAGGTGGACACGGAGCCCGATGTTCTTCGTGTTCTTCACTACTCCCTCGATGTTCTTATACGCTCCCCAAGCCGCTCGTTTCCTCCTGCTCAGCTCTGGAGCTAGATCTTCCATCATATTGATTTCTCGATATAGGTACACGTAGCTGGAGCATTCGGTGATGTTCGTTCGGTTGAGGGTGAATGGGGCATCAGGAACCAATCCGTTTTTCGTGAGCATCGTCTCGTTAAGTTTAGCTGCAGACCGACCTTACCACAGGCGCAGTCGAAATCGGCCAGCATTCGCTCCGCTTGCTCGATGTGGCCCTGTCGAACCCCTCTCCTAACGACGACGATGACCTCCTTGTAGAATGGTGAGATCCTGATTGTAAAGTTGCTGTAGAGCTCACGGAGGATCCTTATGTACTGAGTAGGGACGCCCTGGTTGCCGAAGGCTTCCATGACCGCTTCTGTCTCCACAGAGTCGAAGGCCTTCTTCAAGTCGATGAATATAAGACGAAGCGGCTAAGACTCTCGTGATAGTACTTCAAGGCAGGGTGAAAATCGTGTCGAGTACGTGGTCGCAGAAGTACGACCCCCTCTTCCGAAATCGAGATTCTGGCACGACCCCCCAAAACAGAGCAAGTTAATTCAATTAATTAGTTAAAAAAATCCTGCAAAATAAATCAAAAAAATCCTGCAAAAAAATGTTATGGACGCCTCATCTTGTCATCTATGCACTGTCTTTCAGCGCTGCACACTTTTGTGTATTTACTGAAATACCGACTCGAGGACGCATTAACTTTGTGTGACATCAAAGTCAGGTTCGTTCAGAAATGCATAGAAATCTTGAAGGCTTGTAATTTGATCTTATTTCCTGCTTGAGTATATCGAAACAGCCGAGTGTATCAATCAACGGCCGATTCAACGGCAGCTGCGGCGCGATTGTCAGTGGGTCATGAAAAGATTGCATTCCTCCATTTTAACCTTTGAAGCACTTTGAGGTAGGGTTAGATAGAGCTGGATATCATCTTTCCAAGAAGTGTTTGAATTGCTCTGAAAGTCTTCCATGCAGAAAGATAGGGTCTCTCAAATTTCGTCGAGTAAACGTCGATGACGCTGAAATTTTCACGCGAGTTTTGTCACTTCAAGAGCAATGTCTCTCTCTTAAAACGTGAGATCCTGAAAAAGTAAAGATAGTTTTGAAAAGCGGAAGGCTTGCGCTTTCTGATGGCCTTCTTTTCCTAAGTTTAGAAGATAATCTGCGTCGAGTAAATGTTAACGAGACGGATCCGGCCACCTGAAGTCCCTCCGTCACCATTGCAAGTGTAATTGTGGCAAATGCTTGAAGTGCTAGAAAACATTTTCCCAACATAAAACAATAAGAAGGACAGTCGTCATAATCGATTTGTCTGAGTACTAGCCATGCATCCCGAACCTTCACCTCGAAGTTGCAGAAATGATTCGAAGGTGTCATATTATCATGGCCAGTTGACAGGAAGCTGCACTGTAGTTAAACGCATTTCGCTAACTCTTACAACCTGAAGAACAAACTTCATGTGCACAGGACTTCCCTGCATGGGTTGTCGTTTTTGCGACAGGGGTCCCCTAACAACAGTGTTATTCTCATCGAGGTATTAAGGGAGACAGAACGAGCGATAGAGCAGAGGAGGTGCCTTTGCGTGCTGTGCGCACATGTGGAAGACTTCTTGCGGATGCGCTTTCATCTTTGTACTACCTTGAAATACGCTCTCTCATGGAGGTGGAGGAACTGAACCCGCAAAGAAATTTAATATCATGTTTTTTTGTCAGAATATTTTCATTTTTCTCCTGCGCTATACCCTCTTACCTACCTGCACCACGATACCACTGCTATTACTGACCTCAAGAGTGGCGACCGCCCATGACCCACCCGACAGATAGGACCTCCTGTCGAGGATTTCCTCGACGATATTCACCGCTGCTTCAAGAGTCTCGTAACCGTGTGGAATGATTGATCGTGCTAACCCTCTGGAACCCTGCTTGCTCGCACGGCTGTCCTTCATCCAGTATCCGCGCGACCCTGTATTAGATGACTCGAGTGAATAGCTTGTAGATTAACAGATAGCAGCAGGATTGGACGATAGTTGCCAATGTCGTCCAAGTCTCCCTCTTGTACAGCAACACGGTGCGTTCTTCAGATGTTCCGGTTTGAATCCTGTCGAGAGCGTGCTGTACAATTCTAATACCGAAAATCCCTTTACCGACTCCGGAAGAGAGAAGTGAGGAGAAAACGTACCCATCCTCTTGCGGTTGATAAGTAGGCAGATGGAGAGGTTTTCAAGTGATCCGAGTAGAAGTCGTGGATGACTTTCTCCATTGCTCTTCGGGATGCAGTAACTGTCCCATCCGGACGTCGGAGGCAGGTCATCTTGGTCTTGTAGCTGGAGATGCTTCGGCGGTCATTGCGGATGCTCCTCCCGGCCTCTGCTGCTTCAGCTAATACTGCTGCTCTTCGCTCCTCGAGATCTTCCTTTATCGCCCCTATGCGTAGCTTCGCAAGCTCGGACGTGAGTCGGTGATCGCCTGCAGCGTGCGGCTCCACGCTGGCGTATCAGTGCGAGAGTTTTTGGAGACAGACGTCCTTTGGTGACTTTCAAACTCTCTGCCTTCCTGCCACAATCGTGAAGATGTTCAACGAGCCGATAGTACTTCTCGCCGATGTTTTCGAAGACGGAATCGTCCCAGAAGCTGACGAGGGAAGCGAAGTGGGCCCAGTTGATGACTGTCCTGGTGTTTCGCTTCCTGAACTTCAGTGCTGTCTCAACACGCATCGAAAAGTGGAACTTTGCGCGGAGGAGCCGAGGGTCCGATCCCGTGTACAATTTCGGAACAACAGCGACATCGGTCAAGCAAAACCTTCGATTGAAGATGATGTGATTCTATTCCGTTATGGAGCTGTCCATCAGGTGACTCCCAAGTCCAACGAAGGTGAGAGGACTCCTGAAACTGTGAGTTACCATGGATGGTGTCGGTCAACATGATAAACTCCGGCAGCCTCTCACCCTGCTCATTCCATTCCATTCCGTGAGTACCGACGTGAAGTTCTTCAGCCGTTCTTCTTGGGCCAACTTTTGTGCTGACGTCGCCGACGATGACTATGAAGAAGGTACGATCTTCCCTGTAGAACTTCTCCAGTTCTATATGGAATGCTTCGTGTTCTTCTTCGGCGTAGCTGGATGTTGGTGCGTAAGTGACGAAGATTGTCAAAGCAGGAGTTGAACCACATCAACCACAACCAAGCACAATCTCAAACGTCCGATTCTGGTCGTAAGGCTTTCGTACGAATCGATGTTTGTGGCCAAGTGCGTGTTGACGAGGACAGCTACACCGCCGACGCCTCTGCTTCGCATTCTCCGAGGTGCAGTTCTTCTCCAGAAGAAACGGCGTGGAGCGAGCGGTGTCTCCTCTCACGGTCGATCTGATGACGTCATACTTGATCTTCCTGGCTTGCGTCATTAGATCTTCGATGTGGTTTCGGATGCAAGCGTTCTTGCGTTGAAAGTACAGATCGCCATATTAATCTTTCTTCGTTTAGGCAGCCTATCCGGGCCCTGAGATTCTAGCAGCCTCTCCCGAGCGGTCCTACCCAACGCTGCCGTATTGGGGGCTTCCTCAGGTTCAGTGCAATGAGGCCCATTCATAGTGCTGTATTCGGCATATTGAAGGCACACGACTACCTTGCCAGGCTCTGTCCTTTGGGCTAGGATAGACCCCTAGGTGTTAGCCACGCTATCCTGGAGCGGAACAAGGGGCTTATTTTTTGGAGGCGGCCCCGAAGAGGCGGTCCCTCGCCTCCCATGTGTCCCACTCACTTGAATGCAAGCTATTAGCCGTGACGAAATGCAGGATACCAACCGCACACACACACACGGAGCGCACTGCACAAGCAAGCATGAAGATTTGGATGCGCCTGGGTGAGGACAGCTGGTATGAATCACCACAGCACTGCAGAAACAGGCAGTCCACCCTTTGAATCCACCTGCGTCTCAGAGCAAGTGCATAGTGGCTTTTGGTCCGCGATTTACCCTCTATCCTCCACCTGGGGTCGCGCCACGTAACCTCGCCACCAACCTACTAGATCTTTCAGTGGAGAGGACCCTCAGTGAGAGATCGGTTACTTCTCACTTTATCCACTAAACAATTAATTGGGCTCCACAACACCTTCTCGGGTACTTTGTTAACACCGCTTCTTTTAGCAACACTAGAATTTCACCCACATCTGAACCAATCGCTCTGATGCCTACTTCAGTGAGCATTGTAATGGTGGTAGATGGAAGCTTACGGCACACTCCGAGCCACCATGTAATACCATCGAACAGGTTGGGGAGAGAGCATGAGTCTCATTTATTGAAGAATTGAAGGCACGATAGTTCCAAAATCATTGCATTTCACATGATCAAGTTGTGGAATGAGGGTTGTTCTAATCGAAGCAACCTCACAGAAATCACAGTCAAAGCCTCGTGAGTTCATATTGAAAATGCATGCAGCGTGCTCATGTTCACCTAATTTGTGATTGCACTGGCAATCTCGTCCTCACCCTATGTTGAAGCGCTGTGCTTTTTTTCCACCGATACACTCTCCATTTTTTTAGCCCCGAACAGAATATACTCCAAAAACAATGATGACCAGACCAAGTTCCTGCTCCAGCTCAAATCAGTCCAAAAAGAAGCGGAGTTGCATGCTGGGCGAGACAATCATCTCAGTCAATGATGAGCACTCAGATGCGAATTCTTGCCATTGCTTGTAATTTTGCGCAGATATTTCATGCTCGTCCCTAGAAACTTCTATGGCCTTTTGTCACTATCGAATGCCCGTCCCCACGTGCTTCTGGGACGGCCTTTTGATTTTTTAGCTTCTAGAGGAACCCACTACATGGCTTTTCGTGGAACACAGTATTCTGGCATGCGTAGTATGTGCCCGACCAGTCACCGCCTCCCACAATCACGTGGAGAGGAGTCCTCAATGAAGGTTTCGTACATTTTAGCTCGATGGGAGTGAATTGTGAGTGCCGGAATTTGATGCTGGTAGTGAACCCAGTAGTAGTGGTAGTGCTTGTTAGGGGATAGGAGCTTAACCGGCTATAGAACATTCGGAGGATCTCTGAACGAGCTCTGTTATCGCCATGCGTTTCATGCGCTTCATCTATAATTCCTGTAAAGGAATGCAATTATAAGAAATATGAAGAGGTTTCCTCCGGATCCGGAAAATCTTTAGGCGATTTCAGACTTTGTAATCGCCGCGGAATCGCTAGCAGCGATCGCGGCGATTCGCAAAGTCTGACATCGGGCCGTTATGAAGTGGCATGAGGAAGTCAATATACGACTCGCGATGCGATTTTCAGAAAAATATCGTCTTGATTCCGACGGAGATTTTTACAACTGTATTTTTACGTCGTAAAATCAGCGACGAAGTGTACAACTGTATTTTACGACCTTGGAGTACAGATTCGTGGTTCGGAGCGGTCGCCCTCCTACTCCATATACGACGCATCGAGGTGGTTCGGGCCTCGCGCCTTTCTCCAGGCACACGTCATCCTACGGGTCTTCCGGGGAACCACGCTGGTTTCCCTCTCAGCATGGCCTTCCCGCTCCGGGGCATCCACGGTTCCTAAGCCCGGAAAGGGGGTTAAGGTCGGCGGTAAGCGGTAACCCGCAGGGGCAAGACCCACCGTCCGGCCCGGGCTTTCCCCAGCCCAAGGGCCCGAGGACTCTCTGCTCACCGGCTAGCACGCCCACAACATAACAGCACATGAAAAGCATACTTTACATTTATTGGGCGATTAATTGGCGGCAGCAAGTTGACGGACTATCTTCTTATCCTCTGCCGGGCCTTGGAGGTACCAAGCCATCGCATCGTTCCTCATCGGGTCGTCGGCTGGTAAGTGGCGCACTGCTGGCGCCTGCAGCCGGCAGGTCCATCCGGTGTAGCGGACGCTGGCTGCCAAGCGCTCCCGACAGGACGGGGACAGTATGCCGGACCACTAACTGCCGAGTGCCATTGACACTCGCGAGCCGTCCAGCATGCCTAGCGTGCCCGGCAAACGCTCCTCCCGGAGGGCAAGCGAAGTGCGCCGACTTGCAGAGGGCGGCTCGCTTAAGTAGTCCCGGCTGGAGGCGGGACCGGAACGGCGAAGCATGCCGCTAATAGTCGGTGCATGCAACGCCACGGCGCCTAGCGGGCCCAGCAAGTGCCCAAGCGCGCGTGCGCCCGGACCACACGTCGCGAACCGCACCTCCCGAAGGGGCGAAAGTGATGCCCGCGGGTGCGCACGACGGTGGGCCAATGGGAGCTAACACCGAACGTTTGGCTAGGCCCAAGGGGGGTGCGGTTGCGAATGGCTATGGGCTGCTCCTGACAATGTCTCTACTAGACGGCAGTCCCTACTCGTCATAATTGTGACAAAAGCATGACAAAACAGGGGAGTGCCTTAAGGGCGACCCCAAAGGGAGCACGCCAATACCAAAAACTTTGACCACAAGAGGAAACACCTTAAGGGTGCCTCAAAAACAAGGCGGATACAATGACTACAAGTGGAACACGCAATGAGAGGTGGCCTTAAGGGCAACCCTAGGAACACAAGGCGGTTTGCGTTAAGGGCGCCGCACAGAGACAATAAACAGGCGTCTTGAGGACGCCGAAAAAACACCGGAATAGTGCGCCTATGGGCAGCTCAAAAATGATCAGTGTGTCGTAAGTTGCTTGCGTCGTAGTCTCCACTCTCCTTCGAACGGCGACGTCCGACACTGCACCGAGAGAGCAATCCATCTCCAGCGAAGTTCCTCGAGCCGGTGCACACAGCGGAATGAAGCATCGTGACGACTTGAATTCGACGGCTGTGTAGGTAGACGTCCATTGTGCCACGTCCATTTCGTTTGACTGTCGCTTGCCCACTGTCGTCCGACCGTCCTTGGCCATTTCGTCGATCGACCCTGAAGTAGAGGAATAACGGCGCAATATGTTCCCCACTTGTGGCCAAACCAACATCGGTAAAAGGTTGGAACAAAGGCGGCGAACCGTAGATCGTGGCCAAGCAACCGGAGGGCAGTAAACTCGCGCGACAAGATTTAATAATCACAACGATAAGGCGGATGACTCGCACGCCTGCTAATCCTTGGAGTGATCATCCCAAGGCAACGTTGCGGGAAGAAGCCCGGTTCCGATCCGCGTCAAACATTTTCGAGTCCTAACCCTGAACCTCCAGGCCTCGAAGAAATGGACACAGTCCGCATCCTCGAGGGCGAGAGAAATGTCGACAGAGTCCCCGAAAGTAGTTGACAGAGTTTCACTGTCGAGAAGGTGATTAGCGGTAAACAGAT
>MU869761.1:6235-21801 GCA_036418205.1 Ostertagia ostertagi | reverse complement strand
AATCGGCTAAAGGATAAAAAATAAAACATGATCTGCGAATATGCAAGCGCTCCTAGTTGAACATTTTAGCTACAGTATCTGAGACTTGGTCAAATTTAGCGCCATGAAAAACGAAGTCAAAAGTAAACGTTATGGATTGAAGATTGCAGCTCTTTAGGGTTCATAGCAAAGTGAACTGAAAGTAGATTGAGAAATCCATATTGAATTTCCATGTAGAAGCAAAGGATGTAAAAAGAAGAAAAAGGATCGAGCAGTGTGAACAGCTTTCCTTAGCACATGAAAGCTTTACTTCTTCTTTCCGAATAGAAGTATTGAACGAATGAAAAAAGAACTATATCGTATTCAATTCACCAATGCTATTGAAAAAGTCCGACAGCAAACTCGAAAACCTTACCTTATCAGCTTCTGCCATTTGTGTAGCCAGTCCTTGAACGTGTCGTCTCCAGCTGCGCGGCTGTTTCAGCGACAACTACTTTGGCAGCATCTCTTCGCTTTCGTAGCTCCTCCAGTTCGGCTTTTCTTGCAACCGTTTCTTTGTTCGCGCTTTGCAGCTGCAGGAGTTGATGTGCTAACTCCTGCGCTTGGACACTGAGCTAAAAAAATGAATACGTTAATGTGGAAATTCGTTTATGCCAATTCTGAATGCTCCCATGTTTTTGCTTTGCAAACCACTTCTATGACGTGCAAAGCTAATGAATAATGCAAGTCTATTCTAAATGATTCCGTAACGAAAAAGAAATAAATGGAAGTGAATAGAGGGCAACATAGCCCGAAAAAAAAACACATCACTGGAAGAAACGTTTTTCAATACTAACATCCGAAACTGAGTTCAAAGTTTACTCTCGAAAATTTAATATAATTATGCAATGAAACAGCCCACCTGTTGATTATTCGATTGTAACTCTGCGATGCGACGCATCTTCTCGTCACGCTGATCTCTCATACCCTCAAAGTGAGCGAGCCTTCCCATACAACGCATCCCTCGCTTACTAGCAGAACTGAATCGAACAACTAAGCGTAAAACGTTTCAAAACACAAATGGGCAAACTACTAGGTAACAAGGAACGTATCCCAGCTACTTCGCTCATCAGGACAAATGTACCACCAAGAGTAGCACTTTTGCACGATCTCACATCCACTTCACTGGGTTTCACACTACTTTCACTCGCAGAAATGCTTGAAAACGTATCCGTGACAGAGAAGTCGTGACTATTCAAAACGGTTCTTTAACTAGAGTCACTCTACCTTCTCTTCACTCAACTCATACTCCGTTACAAAAAAAAAACACAAATATTCACTCTTTCTGGTGCGCTTCAGTCGGAGAGGCTCCCAGGTCGCCATGGCCATGGTTGACGGACTACTTGAACTCAGCCCTTTAAACCGCCTCTGCGCTCTCTCGCGGGTCCCTCTCCTCTCCAAGGCTTAGTCCTAGGGCATTCACCCGTTCTCTAATCGTCTGTGCTCTAGCCATCGCGGCAGGACCATTGAGGAAAAATCAAGTAGTCCGTAAACCATGGCCATTCAAGAAGATACCAATAGATGTGCCTTCGAACGCTGATCTCAAACCTACCTTCCAAATCTGCTAAACGATTCTCTGAATGGAGTTATGAAGAAAAACAGCGCAACGGTAGTGTCGAGACTCACAGTCAAAATCGTAGGATCGGTCCCTTATGTAAGTACAGTTTTGCATTTCAGGAATTCAGTTATATAGACTTTTATAAAGCCCGTTTAGCTATATTTCTGCAAGAATGGAAAACAGTAAACACGATAGGGACTGATCCTACGACATTTTGACTGTGAGTCCCGACCACTCCCGTTGCGCTATTTTGCTCCATTAACTCCATTCAGAGAATCGTTTAGTTAAATTGGTAGTAGAATTGATATCCAACTTAACCCTTTCGGCCCTGGCGGTGGCAATTGCCACCACCAAATTCAAACGCTTGCATTGCCGCTGAAACAGCATGGTTTTTCTAATCCTGCTAGAGTTGCTTCAGTCAACCTTCCCCTTCCTAATTATGAGCTAAACCTGCCATTTCATTGTGTGTTGCTGTTAGTATTACAAGTATTTGTGTACAAGTGCAACAATGGATGGGCGCTGACCCCCGCAACCGGCCAAGTAAGTGTGACTTTTTCTTAAAATACTTGAAGTAGATCCATTCCTAAATCAAAATTATGGGTTATAATGTTATGCAAGATTATAAACTTTTTCGGCATAACTATGAAATTTCGAATTGTTTCGACATAAGCTTAAAAACTAAGAAGGTGGGCCAATTTTCAAAGCTTCTTAGTTTCTTTGTTTGTGATCGAATAGCTTCCAAATTCGCCATAATGATACCTATATGCTCACAAGTAATAAACAATAGCTAGAAGAAAAATTTCTCCACGGGGAAAAATTCAGGTCCGAAAGGGTTAAAGGAACATGATCCCTCCTCAATTACTGTTTTGCATTCTTCAGGAATTCAGTTAATAGGCTATTAAAAGCCGTTTAGCTGTATTCCTGAAGAATGGAAAACAGTAAACACGATAGGGACCGATCCTACGACGTTTTGACTGTGAGTCCCGACCACTACCGTTGCGCTGTTTTGCTTCATAACTCCATTCAGAGAATCGTTTAGCAGATTTGGAAGGTAGATTTGAGATCAGCGTTCAAAGGCACATCTAATGGTATACATCTCTTCTTGAATGGCCATGGCGACCTGGGAGCCTTTCCTTGTGAGCCTCATGTACATAGTTTTGTATCCTTTAATTACAAGATCACACCTTTGTCACGTTCGAATCCGTGTCCACAGCTTTTTCACTGAGCGCCTGAAGCTGAAACGTCAACGTTTTCTGGCGCTGTTGACGCTGCGCAGTCAGCTCGGCTTCACGTTGTTTTTGATTCTAAATGAGTACAATTTCAAAAATATCTTCGATCGCTAATAATGAGACGACCTAAATAGTCTAACA
The DNA here is from genome assembly GCA_036418205.1 of Ostertagia ostertagi. Taxonomy (NCBI): domain Eukaryota; kingdom Metazoa; phylum Nematoda; class Chromadorea; order Rhabditida; family Trichostrongylidae; genus Ostertagia; species Ostertagia ostertagi. The sequence goes on along the minus strand of MU869761.1, from coordinate 18,855 downwards.
ATAGTAACTAACAATGGAGACGACAACTACTTACAACAAACTTATGTTTGGTTGTTAAGCACAACTCCGAAATCCCGAACAAAGCTTGAAATATCCGCTCACCTGCATTTCCTTCAATCGCATCTTTTCCGCCTCAATCTGTCTCTGACGCTCCAGCTTCTTTTCGAGCCGCTTCACGCTCTGCTTGGCGCTTCATCTCTTGCTCAAGTCGTGCTTCTTCTAATTGTCGCATACGTTCTTAAAAAGTCAGTGTGCATAGAGCATTAGGAAATTCACAACACTAATGGAGCAGGACTGTGTTCAGTGTTAATGAAATATGCAACGAATTAGTCATTTGAAACAATCAATAGAAGCCCATCGTGTTCAGGCAGCACTTAGCTGTCAGATTCTTCACACAAGAGCTAACAAAAGTTTGACAACATTACAATCCTTACTTCGCAGTGCTTACAGCAAGAGCAGCAAACTAATCAACTACATAACTAACCTAAGACAAATGGTAATATGCTCAAATGAACCTTAAATCATTATGTGGTGTCATAAGAAAACGCTAATAAATTGGGTACCTAATTCCGCTTGCCGTTCCAGCTCACGTTGCCTTTCCTTTTCTAGCCGCTCTCTTTCCTTCCTTTCTGCTTCTTCTCGTTCCCTTTTCTCAACTTCAGCTCGTCGTCGATTTTCCTTGAAAATGAACTACAGTGAGACAAAAGTTATCATTCCAGCTCCTACCTATGGAATAGTTGGCACTATTTACCCTTTACTGCCCTGCCCCACTACTTCGAAACTGAGCTGGATTTTTATCGTAATTTTACCATAGCTGAGCACTTGGCTAGAAAGCTACCCTCGAGGATAGTTGAACCCACAGGACACGAACATCACATTCGTCCAACGTGATAATGCCTAACGCCGCGCCACAAGTGCCGGCGATAAATGCGCCAGAACATCTCGGATCACCAAATTCGCTGGAAACTTGTCTCAGAGGTACTTTGACCCGTAGAACATGAATATCACATTAGTTCGTTGCGAGTGAGCCTGTAGCCTGCGCTACGGGCGCCCGCGCAAAACTGTTGTGATAGCGCCGGCGCCTGTGGCGCGGGCGCCAAGCGTTTTCGCGCTAAAGATGTGATATTCGTGTTCTACGGGTTGAAATACCCCTAGCAAGTTTCTAGCCAAATCCTTAGTCATGGACGAATTTCGATCAAAATCCGGCTCAGTTCTTGAGGAGTGGGGCAGTAAAGGGTAAATAGTGCCCATAGTTTTCAGCCTACACACTTGAACGTTCGAAGTTGAACCAACCTCCTCCATTAGCAACTGTCGCCTTCGCTCCAGTTCCGCTTGTCCGCGAGCAAAGTTGTCCATGCGCTTGTCCTCAAAGTCTTCGGAGCTGGACTCTTCTGTGCTGGTGGAGCACCAGGCTCCAATTGAGGACTATTATTCGCTGATCGTGACAAACCACACATCTGCACCAATTCTGGAGGAGTTTGATCGGGAAGTGCGTAACCGGCCTGCAAAAACTTTTGTTGAGACAATTCTGTGGCAAAACTAGCTGAGGAATTGAACTGAATATAATTCAAATCTCACTTTAACCATGTCTATGAGATGCATCGCGATGCAAAATTCGTCGACGGTAAGCTTGCCGTCTTTATTCACATCCGACAACGTCCATATATGAGCAAGTGCTGTTGTCGGTAGACCGCTCATTCCGAGAGCACTTCGACCTGCTTGACCCGTGAGAAACCCAACACGTTGCTGAAATTCGACACCGAAATTCGATGGAAGAGCCACACTTTATGAATCATCCTCCATACAATAAACAAAGGAGCAGCTCCAACTACAAATGCTTATGCATCGTAAGCTACCGCTCCAAACCCTTCTAGTCGAAAAATTTACGACAAGCGGGCGAAAAAAAGTGATCTGTCTGATAGGCAACTGACTTCATGGCTACATTTGAAAAAAAATTGCGCTTCTTATTCACAAGCACAGGGGAATCTGGATGTTAATGGTCCTCAAAAACGACTACACACTACCTTCAACAACGAATTAGAGGGTTTCCAAAGGTTTGATACGACAAAGAACACTAACGCCAAATCGCCCAACCTGTACATCCCTTCAAAGCGAGAGATATGCGATGGAGATTTCTAGTTGATTCAGAGTGGAAGGTTGATAGATGCGCTAAGAATGCCCTATACGAAAAGCAAAGAAATCCGTCAAAAACGCGCAAAATGGGACCACTTCTCTGCCCGTTGACCTCCGATAATGGACGAGTTGGCAACCAACTAAGAGGTCGTCGGCACTCGTTAAACCATAGCTGCCATCATACCACCAGAGATCATACCTTGATTGATATAGCATTCCATGAGAAAAAAATTGGATACGCGCTCGAAGTGGCATACCTTATCAGAATGATAATCGAACAGCGATCTGCTGAGGGGCGGAGCACAGGCGGAGGCGGAGCTCAGAAAGGATTGGCAGCCCCAGGGCGCTGCAACGAGCGCACCTTTAGTCACAAAAAGGCCACATCTCGATTCCTTTGGGCTCTAGCTACTGCTTGAAGTGCTGCTCGTTCTTCCATGCTGCACAGAAATTTTATCGTAATTTCTCGCTTTTTAAGATCTGCATATAAATAGAGCGGAAGAAAATCTGGAGTTGGCTCAAGATTTACATAGAAGAAGGATCGAATAATTGCAACAGTCAGGTCGCCCTCCAAGGAAGAGGGGTCGTGTGCTGGCCCTAAGAATTCCCCGGCGTACTTGCTGACCTCGAATCTAATGGGTGGCAATTCCAAAAGGGAGATCAGTGATTACCGTCAACGACTTATTTGGCCTTCTTATTTTTATTTTCAATAATTATATAAACCAAGAAGCCTTCAAACTCTAGTTGCTAAACGTTAAACAGCGAGCATAACCCCTCTGCAGGGCATTCCATGGGAATACATCCATGCCTGCAACCAATGTAACCTGATACAGCTGCATTCCATGCCATAATGCAGAAGCAACGAGAGAATACGCGTCTCACATGCTCTTCAAAAGATGTCCTAACACTTTGTGATATAATGTGATAGGAGCGCTTCATCGTTTCATCCCGAGGGTGGCTGATATCCAAATTAACGACACCCTTTACCAACGACACTTGACAAAGGAAGACATGATCGGATCCTTTCAACCCTACTTCGAGTCCCTGAATCGATAACTACGGCTCTTTTTCCGCCTGCTAATTACGTGAAGCTTGAAGCTTTCCTAGGGCTGCGAGATATTTGACCGCGTAGATCATGACTCGGTTTTTGTCCCTACAAGTTTCGAAAAGAGGTGAATCCGCCAAGAAGCTAACTGATCGACTGCATTAACAACCCCGTGTAAAGTTAGCAAATAGAGTTGCACTCTACTCTAGCATTGGCATGAAAAAATCAATAAATTTTTTTACCTTGTCCTGCTGATTAAACTGCTGACTATATCGGAGCTTCGCTTGATGTGGAATGGTCCAATTGCCACATTGTTTTCCCTGTGTCACATTTGGTACACTTCCGCCATTCAGAGGCTGTGACATCCTTCTCGTCACCATTCCTGGTGGAGCCGTGTGATACACAGGAAATGCCGGTGGTACCGGCTGCATCGGCGACATACCATAAGGGATCTTCGGTGCCTCTGAATGACATTTGTTTAGCAAATAATCAACAACACAAACATTCATATCTACACATTTGCCGAATAAGGTGTCAATAACTTGGCCTCTTGTGGAGCAAATCAATACCCTTTCAAACTTCAATGATATACTAAATAAATGATTTCATTATATGTTCAACAGTCCATTGAAATGAAATTTGGCTTCTTTGGACCCGCTAATTGAGAGCATTCGCATCACTTTCTCATAAAAAGTCCTCAGAGAGCAATAGCCATTTTAGTTAACACAGTATGATTGAAACTAGTGGTATCCAATGACCCATGTGAAACTATGAGCTGCGAAACGATTATAAGAAGCATTTATCTTCACCTGCTCCCTCCTCAATTTCCTGAAATCACAGCCGACTAAATGAGCCGATAAACACTGACCACAGTCGAGTTCTCCACGCAAGTAATTATGGTTGCACACAGCCAGTCAGCACTGCTGTTAGTATTTACAAATGTTTTGAAAAAAGCAAAATTTCAATCATATTATTAATCACTTTCTTTGCATGACCTTTTCGTTTAGGAAAATATTCGATTCACTAGGCAAAACCAGGCAATTCCTCGAAAATCCATAAATAGGTTCCGTGCTGACCTAGATAAGCTGTGGGCTGAGACAAGACCTACTTTCCTACTAGGAACTTAAGGATGAAGTTGTTATGTAAGCATGGGTCGCTATTCCTCCCCAGGGAATGGAAGATGGAAACAGCTTTTAATTTACTTCTTACTTACTTCTTACTTCTCGACCGCTATTCGTCCCGGGCACGCCAGAAACGCAGGTCGCACATCTTCCAGGTCGCTCTGCTTCGGGCTCTTCTGCGCCACAACTGGCCGTACATCTTCACGAGAGGGTCTGCCCATCTGGTGGGGGGTCTGCCTCTGGGCCTTGTTTTTCCCCTTGGGTACCAGTCAGTCACTCTCTTCGTCCAGCGATCATCGGTAAGTCTAGCCACATGACCGGCCCACCTCCGCTTGGAATTATAGATGGCATCGACGACGTCCTTCACCATCGTACGAGCGCGGATGGTGTCATTGGGTATGCGGTCTCGGAGCGTTACCCCGCACATGGCCCTCTCCATGGCTCGCTGAGTGACTGCGAGTTTCTCATTTACTTTTTTGAATTATCTCTCTTACTTTCAGCATATTTTGGCTTCACCCTACACAAACACTTTAAAAATAGGCCCTTTCTTAAGATAATTTTGTTGTTGAGACTACGAAAATTTGGACAATTTTCGTTCTTCTCTCCATCGGATATGTAGCATATGGCCCTCAAATAAACGCTGATGTGATTATAGCTCAAAACGGCCGTATAACTTGTAATTCGAACTGTCTGGCCAATTTCTTCGGCACCATAAAAACAGGTGCACTACCAGATCTCTGTGCTTGCTCAAGTAATTAATATGCAATCAGAGATCGTTCTGTTCTTGCTGCCACCGCTAAAGGGGTGTGACAAAATGAGCGGAAATTCTAACGTGAAGAAGGCCCTATGATTAGATGGCTTTCGTCTCGACTCTGAAATCGCCACGAGAGAACTGGGACTTTGCTTTTTTGGGTTCTTCTTTGATTTGGATGCTGCGAAGAGATAGGGCCAAAATACAGTGGCGGAGTCAAAAAAACAGGTGGACTCTCCCTCCAACATTCAAAACGGAATTATTTACGCGTCGCGAAACCAAATCAAATGAGACCCAACTGAATATTGAAGAGCACGTTATAATCTATCAACAAGCTACACAACAGCCTTCTACACCGACGACATCAGAAGATTTTCCCACGGAAGCATTGTGCACGGTACGAGCTCAACGAGGTCGTCGAGATACCATAGACGATTACGACGTCTCTGAAACGCTGGTCAAAAGCGGTTTTGCATAGTCACAGCTAATGTCTCTGGGAAGCTATTCAACAGTTAATCCATTGAAGAAATTATGTAGCAGCTTCAGGTCGGAGCGATTACGGTAAGCCTCGTTGAGCTCGACGGTGACGGCAGATGACGTCATATTCTGAAGACGGCGGGGGCAGTGAAGGAGGGCCTGCTTCTGTTTACGGGGGAACACCTAAGGAATATTCCGCCGTAAAACTTTCATTAACATCGGCTCCCTGTGCGACGAAAAGTTCGATGATGTGCGCCATGGGCTAAGTGTCTCTTTTTTTTGGCCACCCCTGTATGTACAAAACCGAATAACCTCCTTTCAAGCAGATTTTTCAGCAGAAGCAGCAATCTATTCCATCTTAGCTACAAGTAAAAATGGGTTCAAGAAGACTATTGGTCAGAAGAACGGCTCTCAAGCCCCTTAACGAGAAGATAAAAGAGCATAGGTCAATCGCGCCTCAGTTGTAAAAGCGCGAGATGGCCATTAATATGAATAGCTAGCAAATTCACGACGACTCAAGGAACCAAACGCAGAGATCAGGACTGCCAACAGTTTGACTCGTTCGCTTTCTTGAGCCAGTTTTGAATTACGAAAGAATTGGGTCCCCTCATTTCTCAATTATTCCACGAAATCTTCCTTGAGGAAGTCTTAGTAAACAAACTTTCTCATGTCGACATCAGCGGGCCGGCTTTGCGGTAAACCCTACTACGTCATTTCTTCAATGTATTCGCAGTAAATGGCGCCACTTGAATTGAATTTGTGAACTTTAAAAATCATAAGAGAGGAGGGAGCTCAAAGAACGAGAACGCAACTTAGCATGGCGACTTCGACTTTCTTCAAGAAGGCTTAATCTTTGAAACCAGGTGATAGGTGCATTTTTGGTGATACTCCCCTAATGATTTCCGAATTTCGAAAGCCCACCTGAACTTCTTTCTCACTGCATTCCCAAGTCCCTGCGCGCACCACGGACCACTCCCTCACTCTTCGCTCTCCGCTGTCTCTTCCAATCGAAGTCGTCTCGCTTCCCAGCTACCTTATAGACCACAGCTATACGTGCTCTGCTTATAAGCTCAACGGACCGCATCGATATTAGGCGGTAGTGAAAGCACGGATTTATCAGTCACTCGCGCCTACGAATTTCGACAGACAGAAGGCTATGTCAACTGAAATTAGTGAATCCGATTATTATCATTCATCAGTGCTAATAACCCTTCACCTCTTGGTTTCGCTTTTGAAGCTAAGAATTTTGATTCCATAATTTTCGAGAGAAAAGAAGTAGTGTTATGGCGAGCGGATGTCGATCAGCGTCTGGCCGATGTGCCGAGCGAATTTCCACAAGGATCTATCAACCAACCAGCCAGTTTTCGACCTGTCATGTCGGCTTTTTTTGCTTACCTGACACGTCGTGGTGAGGAAAAAATGATAACTTCTATATCCGGCTGATCAACAAGGGATACGTTAGAGTTAGGTTGCGTGTTTCCAATGCCACTTACGATCCGAAAGGAATAGAGGGCGCTGCGTATCCAAAATATCACAAAAAACGGATCGATCAAAGGCAAATGCCCTTTTGATTTTTGTCGAAGCCAATCCAAACATTACTCCGCACCCTCTCGGGAGCAACAGCCACATTTCCTCTGAATTATTCATTCCCGCATATCTTCCAGTTTAATTCATGAGGAAGAAGCTCCATTTCACATCTACACATGGATGCGAAATTTCAAAGCAGATCCACTTGAATTTTGTCGCCGTTGCAAAATTCGAGCCAGAAGACATTCTGTCTAACCTGGTGTATACACAGCATTCGGATGTGGCATCGCATTCATGTGCGGTTGCACTTGTGGTGGACCACTTCCGACTGGCACTTGCATCAAAGATGGAGGTAGAGTGGGAGGTAATGGAAGACCGGCGAGGCAATTTCGTGTCAACCGCATAGCTATGGAGAATTCTCGAACGTCAAGCATACCGTCCCGATTCGTGTCCGCTAGTGCCCATATCTGAAAAGGAACAATATAACTAAAGTAGAATTCAATACTATACAATATAAAAAATTTTAAAACAGTGGTAATGATAAAGAGGCGCTGTAAGCCACTATTCGCAATGGGGGGGGGGTGCTTACAAGGGAAGGATGGTAGGTCGAAGTGGCCGTTTAAAATGAGATGTATACCACCTGATGCGTCTCCAGACGCTGATTCCAAATCTGCCTTCCAAATCTGCTAAACGACTCTCCGAACGGAGTTATGAAGCGTAATAGCTCAGTGGTGATGGTCCGGGGTGGCAGGTAAAAGCTCGTAGGATCGGTTCCTTTGCAAGTTTGTTGCTTTGCTTTTGTCCGCAACACTTCTAGAGACAAAAGCAAAGCAACCAATTTGCAAAGGAACCGATCCTACGAGCTTTTACCTGCCACCCCGGACCATCACCACTGAGCTATTACGCTTCATAACTCCGTTCGGAGAGTCGTTTAGCAGATTTGGAAGGCAGATTTGGAATCAGCGTCTGGAGACGCATCAGGTGGTATACATCTCATTTCAAACGGCCACTTCGACCTACCATCCTTTCCCTTGTTAGTACAGGCCAACCGATTCTTGCCTACACGGAAAGGATCCTTAGGTCGCGCATGGCGATTCAAGAAGATATGCATACGCCTAGATGTTATTTTGAACGCTGATGCCAATCCACCTTCCTTATCTGCTGAACAACTTTCTAACGAAAGTATGAAGCAAAACAGCGCAATGGTGTAGTGGTCGGGACTCACAGGCAAGATGTAGAAGGATCGAGCCCTTATCGCGTTTTCTGTCTTGCTCTTCGATAAAAACAGCAGAACACGGCGCTTTAACCAGTACTGTAGCTGTACACTGTTGGGCAGGAAAGTAAAACAGGAATTGCCATAAGGGGCCGATTCCTACGACGTTTTGACTGTGACTCCCGACCACTACCGTTCGCTGTTTTGCTCAATGGAGCCTATCCATCAATACCTTTCAAATGATACCAGACTGAACCAAAAACCCATTATGTGGGAATCAAAATTTGGGACCTCAAGAAGCGTTTTTTCGAAACAGTGTATCTTTGCAGGAACGAGAAAGAGCTTTTGCGAAGCATGAAAAAATTTTAAAAAAAAAAGAGAAAGTACTGCGAATTTTGTACTCTCAGCTAGCACACACAAGATCTTATGAGAACTCAGGGAAGGAGTTTTCATAGATCCTCCTTTTCAAGTGCCACGTGAATGGGTATACGTCTTCTATTCGATGCAGTTTTAGACAGTAAAAGGATGGGCAAGCTGACCCCGAAACTTGCGCATCGCGACATTGCAGACTTATTGCCTGCCGAATTCTCCAGAAAACCAAAGAAACACTTCCTTGTAAATCAGCTGGCCCTCACAAGTCACTTTGTAAGACAGAACGCCTTCAAATGCCATAACGATTCTGAAAGGAAATGGAGCGCATGGCGTGTCTCAGAAAGAAAATTTTCCGCAAATGTGCAATCCTTTACCATTCTAATAAAAAATACGAAACTCATCAGCAAGCGCGGCCAATGATGGGAAATTCAAGGGTTTCAACAGAAGAATTGTCTAGTGTGCGTTGAGAATTTCATGAGCGTTAGGTTTTTCATTATTCGCGACTCGGGAATCCTCAAAAGAGCGTCTGAGAACTGCTAGAATATTTTATGAAATTAATTTAGATCCAAACTTTTTCCAAGAGAAAACGGACAATTGAATTTCAGGAAGTTGTTTCTGGAAGCTTTCCCCGCGCCCCAAGGCTGCAAAAAGTTCACCTAATCTTCTCATTTATTCTATGGGAGAAAATAACAAAGACATTCGGTGCAGTTCATTACCATACTCTATTAATTAAGCCTTCCATTCACTTCCACAGAAAAAAATTCAATTTCATTTTCAATTGGAATCCCATTCTGTCGTAGTGTCCCCACCCCATCTGCAGCTTGACTAATCGGAAATTTCCCAATAAACATCTCTATCAGTTTTTTTTGGACCAAGCACTAGTTGAAATCGGAAATCGGAACAAACCGCTTCTGTTCAGCATTGCATTATCCTATAGCCTTTAATTCATAAGAACACTGTAATTTTGGGCGTTTCTTTGGCAGACATCCACCGAAATACCGGTAACAGATCTCAACATAATACGATATAACTGCTGCATTTTGCGCTTTAAAGTTATACCATTTGTAAAAACATGTTCAAGGGATAAGGCATCCATTTTTACCTCTTCCTGGACGTTTTTTCCAAAAAAAAATCAGTGCTGATGTGGCGGGTGTGCTGGGGACTAGGCACAAAGCCGTATCGGAGGCTAATGCATTGATTTAAAAGCTGACACGCCTCACTCTTATAACTGCTACCTTGTCTAAGGACTGGTAGCATGCCAAAATTGTGTCGAAGACAAGTAATCCTTCTGTTCTTATCAGGGTCAAATATAGCTTGTGCAGTTTTCAACTAGTGGTCGCTATTCAAGTTATTTTTGGAAGGGGAAGGGGTCGTATTTGTGGAATTCAATCGTGCCGTGGCTGTAAAAAGGTGGAAGGGTCATGGTCTCCCCTTTTCTTTTCTTGATCACATGAACTTTTCACCAGAACCGTCAAAAAATGACCCTATCTGGTCTTTTCTTTTTTTGACGATTCTGGTGAAAAGTTCATGAAACAGATGTGAAATAGGTACAATTAGAGGGAGTGCATTCTTTTTTTTGCACATATGATTTCCTGCCTCAGAGTGATCGTCAGGATTGGGGAGGTGGGTATCGTAATGCGGCACCCGCTAGCTGACACTGATAGGGCGTGGGGGAGGTCGCCAAACTCTTGAAGTTGGAACATAGATGGTTGACCCTCAGTTACCCACAATTGTAAGCAATCACCGTAATGCAGCGCGCAGGCATACGCGTAGAGTCTGCACAAAAATCAAACAATAGACATCAAAATTAGGCAGATTTTCGGAGGTACCTCACAAATCGTTTACAAATTTCCTGCGGCTTTAAATGTTTTAAGGCATTTTCTTGGATTAGATACTGCCGTCATGCTAGCACTTTCCACGGTGCCGCATGCAACCCTACGCCGCGTGCCTAAGCCTGCTTTACCCATCTCTGATTACTGAATTTCTACTACATATAAGACAAAGAAGACTAGAGGACTTCAACGATTATGTCGTTATTTATGTCCTTTAAAATATTGTTGAGAAGACAACAAGAATTAAATACAAGCAGATTTTCTAAGCGAGGACTAAAATTTTAACTACTGCTTTTCTATTCAAAATTTCAAATCAAAAAATAACCCCCAGAAGAATTTTCTTTTAGGTAGAAGTCCACGTTCTGCGTAATTTTATTCCAAACACTTGTTGCTAAACCCCTTCTAGGCTCTGGATACAAAGATCCTGAGACTTAGCCGTCTTATTTGGCCAACGAGCGTAACGTAACGAGGTCTAACTCATTTAGTAGCAATCGATAGAATGACCAAGGCAAGTAAATTGTTGATGTTGCGCCATTCCTGGCCAATTTATGGGTTTTTCAAAGAAAACCGAAACAACAAACAAAAACTCATTTGCTGCCACTTCTTCTGAGTGCACTGGCCAGGCCAGCACTAATTGCTCTCGTGAATAATACATGGCTCTTCTATGCTACACTCTTTCCAAGAGCTGAGCTCGCTGATGGATGGAACGCCAGCTTAAATCTTTTTGTGCGAATCGATAGAAGTCATTAAAAGGAAAGATAATTTCATGAAACGTCAACTGACAGTTCTCTTCTATAGAGACGAACACTATTGAGCCTACCTGTGCTAATATTTGCGGTGGTAGATTGCTCTTCATTAAAACATTTCGTGCTGTGTTTCCGTCAATACGGCCGTTTTGAGGATACAACGAAGCAAACTGAACACTGTTTGCTTGATACTCGGCCACCGATACTTCCCACGGATTGGCGGCATTCATCCTGAATTGTCGGTAACTAATGTCCAATTAAAGAAATCACAGCAAACGCAAAAACGGCAATTACTTATCATTTAGAAGTACGTAAATAAGTGCAATTCAACGGCTCAAATCTGACCCAATACTAGTGAATTTCGAACAGCGAAAGATAGAGTTGAGAGTAGAGAAAAACTAATCTGGGCCGTATCGCAGACCTCTGGCCGGCTTGGAAGGATATAGGCTACTGCAAACAACGAGCAATGGAAATCGGATGGAGGAGGCAGAAGGGGCTTATGTCGCGTCTGTTAGAGTTCCGACCCAGTAAACTGAATCTATGAAGGTCAACCTTTTTGGCCGAGTCAGTTTGAGGCCTTAAGCCAAGCTTAAACAGTCTCATACTTCTCACCAATTCTACTATTTGACAATACTCTGCTATTCCACCTGATGAATGCGGGATTACAGTTTCAAAAAAAAATTTCAGTTCATTCGCACGAAAAAAGGACGCATTCACCATATTCCGGAGCAATTATCTTGTTCGCAGACATGGAATCAGAGAATGGGACACATGGGCTGCAGCCTAAACTGTACGGTTACAGCTTCAAAGTAACTTCAGGAGGACAGATCGATTCACTGTCTTCGTTTAGGTGTTCAGCTAGATTATTGGCAGCGATATTTCCTAGGCGATGTTGAACCTGTTGGTTGCAAACTTCTTATCACGTCGCATTCTACTTCCACAGACGCTTCCGACAACACAGACTGAGAACCAAATGGGTCCGAGCCCCAAGTATGATAGAAGGCAAAATAAGAAGCCTAACTCAAAAGGTCTAACAATTGTAATGCAAGATTGTAAGAAATAAATGATTGGCTAGACACATTCTGCTGTGATGTATGATGAACTCTAGTCAGAATACGAGATAAGAGGACGAACTGAAGATAAAGTACTTGATTTTGAGCTGGGCCTCCAGCTGCACGGCGCCCTGCTAACGATGGTGCAGATAATGTTGCTCGAACGTGAGAGCTTCAAATATTCAAAAAAATCAAATCAAATTCTTCCCAATTAACTTGCACATTTTCAAAAGTATCCAAAAATAACTTCCCGAGATCGAAAACGAGGGTGAATGATGTATGACGTTAAGAGTCATAAGTACACTAGGTGAAGTGGTCTAAATTACAGAGTGGCGCACTCGATTTGATTTACTG
>MU869760.1:16081-39363 GCA_036418205.1 Ostertagia ostertagi | reverse complement strand
CATATCGTGAAGAATATCCTCAAAAAAGACTTATATGACCCGCACTTTCACACCTGCGAGTGAGTGCGTTTCACATAAGTCCCCTGCTCCCAACGTGTGTGAATATCTTGCAGGTGAGCCCAGCTGATCGCAAAGCTCTCCGTAGGTGGGGGTGGAGGGGGATATTCGCGCGAAACGCAGCTAGTCAGCCGAGTTAAAGCTTGAAAGGATGAAGCTTTTGCAGTTGATCAATCCCGTCTTGGGAAGCGTCACGCATTCTACTTCCTTTGCGCAATCGTGGTGGCGTTTGAATGCGATCTAGCCTATACAATGACTTGCGGGGGCCAGCCAATGTTATTTTTATCCTCCAGACAAGTCTGGTACCAAATTAACCGACCCCGGAGGGATGGAAGGCTTGGTTGGCCCGGGCGACTCACGACCCAGGATTTGATCCCCGGACCGCTCGCGGTGGTAAGCGTGCCACTTGACACTACACCACTTCCGCCCGCGTCATCCGAGTTGGCCGCCTACGAAAAATTGCGCAATAACGGTAGAAAACAGCTGTTACCACCCCTTGGGTGACAGTGGGTTCTCTATACGACAACGGTTTCGTACCGGTTTCATCGTTGACATTCCTGAGCGACAAGGGTTCGTCTTCCTTACATACACCTTCGTTCTTCCTCACCGAAGGATTCCGGCTTGGTTTCCAGACTCCACCACTCAAAGAAAATCAACAAGAGGAACGTAGACGTTTTCAGAATTATCGAATACAGGGCGCCATCGTAAGATGCAGGGGCATTGCGGTGGCAGTGGATTCACCACATGGCGAGAAACATGTCCTTTTTATCGACAAAAGGTTGAGCCTTAGGCTGGGGTAGAGAGACTTCAGAATTCGTAGTCATTTTCATTTCCGGAATTCCTACCCATCCTGAGCTTAGCTCTACAAAGATACGATGCGATTTATTGCGATTGCACCGAAAACTGCTTAATCGTATGATGACTACCGTCTGCGCTTGAAGCGTCCTCAAAATTATTAAAAGAGCTTTCTATTTCTAACACCCAACGGTTTGAAAATACTCCTAACTCCGAAAAAAGCTCTTATTAGACAGAAAGCAATGTGGCCTTAACGCGCTTACCCTAAAGTTTAGCAAAACGATATTCAACCCTTATAAATCTTTCCACGACGATTTTCGGCTCATTCTATATCTCTAGTGCATCATGTGGTGAAAAATTCAATCAAGCCTGACTTGTTTGACATCAGCGAAAAAAAATGGTGAACGCAGTTCCAGCACATTTGAAAATTGTTCCCAAGATGTCTGCAATTTTATTTCTTTGAGCACCGCTCAGAGGGAGAAGGGGATTGGTAGAGGGTGCCTTGAAGATATTCGGACCAAATACTGGGAGCATAATGAACTGAGGCCATTTCACCGAGGTTAGCGTATTGGCACGACGAAGCTGGAATGAAAAATAAACGCTGTGTCAGCACATACCGGAACCCCCTCAAATCTGTAAGTCAAATTTCCAAAGTTGCTACAATCTTTGATGACGGCGAATGTGTAGCGAACTTCAACAAAAAAAAACTAGACAGCGCCGACAATAAAAAGCGAAAAAAATGTTTGCCAAAACCTCGGTGGTGCTCAGAACACAGTTAAACGCACAGCTTACGATTGTAAAGCAGCCCATTAGAATTAAGGTAGAGGTGATCGATGGCGATGGAATGGAAAAAAACCGTGAGAAACGGTGAGGAACGCAATAAGTGGGACTCCGTCCTAGTCGGTTGGTTTCAGCATTGATCGACTCCCATCAGTGCCGCTTCCTTCAACGCTAACGCTATCTGCTAAGGGTAGAGGTTCAGACGGCGAGAGGGTGGGCGTGCCGCGGCGCTAACGGCGCAGGGACAGCTGTACGAGATCGCCGGTGGCATATCTTTCGCTACAAATTCTACGCACCCTTATGGGATCCTCCTGTTCTTTCCACTAGTATAGTTACCCCTTCCTTCTTGGACTTTTGGCCTCCTTGCGGAATCCGCTTACGAATCTGAGCTCAGGATCAAATATCACTCCTTGTCAGATTGAAGATTTTTTGAAATAAGATAGTATCGGCTTTCTGAAGGTACTACACTATGTGGGTTTAGCAACGTATTTTTCAATAGGGTTTGAGTGGGGATCTTTTGAAAACTTCAACTGAAATTTTTAGAGAGTTAGAAGATTTTGTCGAAATTTGTGAGCTTTGCAGAAATTTCGAATCATTTGCTGAAGAATGCACCCACACTGATTAAGAAACACCTTTTGCTTAGCGTTGGGTTGAGTTCCGCGCTGTATAGAGAAGGATCGGAAAAGGTGGGCAGCGTGGAAGGATTTGTTTGAACCAAACTCGGGGAATCGTGTTTTTTTTAACTGCCCGATAAGGGGAATGGAAGACGGGTGAATATCAGGCAAATTTCCTAGTCACGTGGTTCACCCAGCCATGCTATCATGTAAATATGAAATTTCGGCGGAAATGCACATTGAATCTGCCAAGAAGTGAGTTCATGCAATAAAACAACGAAGTTGAGTAGGTGGCGAAACCAAAAGCTGCCTAGGTATAGATGGTGTCCAAGCAAAATCTTTTTCAAGTGCGCCCACGGACCCATTAAAACCATTTTTATTGGTCCCATCCAATAGTCAACATGGATGTTTCTGTCGATATGTTACTGCCACCAATCAATCGACGAGGTTTCTCGAGCGCGGTTTGGTTCCTCGTACTCCTGCTTAATTGTTTGGATGAAAAGCATGGCGATTTGTTGCAGGGGAACTCGGAGATACTATAGGGTGTCCAAAGTTTTGAAAAAGTTTTGGTCCTAAATTTCGCAACCATGTTGCGCAAGAATGCGCCAAAGCAGAGCCACGGAACAAAGGGCAGGAAAAGGGCACTGTTGGTAGATCCTCACCGCAATAGAACGTATTGTGCTTCATCGTTGGAAGTAAGTTATCATCAACTGAACTATGTCCGACCGACACGACTACCGGCGCCTTCTGCTTCATTACTACCGATCTGGTCGCTCCGCCACTCAAGCCCGGAATGAGTTATGGTCGTCGATGGGCAGCAGTGCGCCCTCCCTTACCACCTGCTATAGGTGGTACGCTCGCTTCTCTAGAGGGGAGATTTGCCTCGACGATGCTCCTCGTAAAGGACGCCCACGTTCTTGTAAGGCCGTCACTGTTCTAGCTTCCGCTCGAAGCAATCTTGAGATTTGAGGGAAATGGAAAGGACGACTGCTACTCCCCGTTCCACCATCCACAGGATTCTGCGCCGAAGTCGCCTTCGTGCAGCGCTCCCTGGAGTTATCCCCCACTCCCTTACTGAACACGAGCGTCAAGTGAGAGTCGATGTGTGTCGGAACCTTCTCGACCGGAACAACGACTTGGGACTACCATGCTTTCGGAAGCCTGCAGGCTTACACCAAAGGGAAAAATTCAACAACCGTCAAGAGGTCAAGCATGCAGTAGATGAATGGATCGCGTCACGCCCCTCTTCCTTCTGGAAGAAGGGCATCAGTGCTCTGCCCAGTCGATGGAGGGACGTCGTGGCTAAAGAGGGCCACTATCTTGATTATTGATCTCACGTTTTTGTTGTAGTAATTTTGTGATCGAAAACCGACTGCATTTTTTCAAAGCTTTTCGGACACCCTGTCCCCATGTCTTGGAGAAATAATCACACGTATCGAAAACTTATCTTAGCTTTGAGATTACTATGGACTCTACAGGGGGGGGGGCAAAAAAAAAGAGTCACTTTGCCTATGGCGCATATCATCAAACTTTTCGTCGCAAAGGATGCCGCTGTTATTGGGAGTTATACGGCAAATTATTCCTTAGATGTCCCCCATAAGCAGAATCAGGCCCACCTTCGCTGCGTCACCGTCTCCAGAATATGACGTCATCGTCATCACCGTCGGCTTAAAGGCAAAGTTCGGGCTCAGACCCACCTAATGAGCCCTTAAAGTGGCTAGAAGCGCATGGGACGCAACTGCAGGCGACTCGCCAAGTTCCCGCATCGAAATGCGTCACTAAGGCGCTAGGGGCCAAGGACTTTGACACGCTCCACCTGTTGCGACACGCTCCGCCCACCGCTCGATATCTTGTCTGCGTCGCAATGTTGATCTGCTATGCTCTCTCTTCTCGGACTTCTCTACCGCTCTCCGCGCTCACATTATCTCTCATCTCCCTGCCGGCCTTTTGAACTTCTCCGCAGCGTAGAGCAAAAGGCTCGTATTTCCTGTGTATTTCACGATTTTTTTTCCTTTTTTCTCCACTGGCGGTCCACCTCCCACCCCTACATCACATTTGAGTAGAATTACCTCATCAGTTTAAGCTTGAATCTTGCCTTCAAGGAGGCCCATCAAATCGCTCCATTCTGAAGCTGCTACATAATTTCTTCAATCGGATAACTGGTGAATGCTTCTTAGAGACACTAGCTCTGACTATGCAAAATGGCTTTTGACCAGCGTTTCAGAGACGTCGTAATCGTCTATGGTTTCTCGACGACCTCGTTGAGCTCGTACCGTGAACCATGTTTCCGTGGGAAAATCTTCTGATGTCGTCGGTGTAGAAAGCCCCTATGTAATTTTTTTGATAGAATAGAATGTGCTCTTCAATATGCAATTGAGCTCATTCGGTTTGGTTTTGGCAAAGTGTAATTAATTCTGTTTTGAATGTGAGTCGGAGTGACTTTTTTGGCCCCCCTGTATACTGGTTACACATCAGGTGAGCGAGCAAAGTACTACCAGGGTTCGAGCTCCCTTTTGTGATCGTTCGAGCCCGGAGAGTCATCCACCTTTACATTGCAGTGCATATGGATATTCGACAGGCCCGTCGCGCGGCAACAGGCAGGTATGCGGACGAGTCGCAGCGCGTACTGTAGTGATTTCGCGTCAAGTTAAATAGAATGTACCATTGCACGTCCTACATCGCACATCACGCGCTGCGACTCGTCCGCTGACTCTGCCTTCTTGCCGCGCGACGGGCCTCCTGTCGGGTACCCGCATTCCTTCAATCGATTTGTCTATAAAAATTCTGGCTGCATGCTATTTTTCACATGTCTCCCGCGCGAAATTGCGTCATCATTTGTGAGAAATTCGCCATAAAGCTAGAATCTAACTACACCAAAAATTGAGACTCAGTGTAGAAATTGTTAAGACCTTGAATGCCTCAGATATTTGCCGATGGTTCCTAAAAGGGGCCAAATTTCTTCGTTTGGGCGAGGGAGGATTTTGCAGCAAAAAACTTCGTTTTTCCAGCCTAGAATCCGGAAATAAGGCTGGATCCAGATTTCTTATGCGGAAGTTTTATCAGCACAAAAGTTGACTGCAAGCAAGAAGCCATCTGTATACATTTCAGAGTAATAATCTTTACGGAAGAACACCTTCCAATACCCCTCGAGTAAACTCACTGGAAAAGTTGTGCTCTGACCATGATTAATGTAAGTACTACAATGCCTTCCTGATTAAACTATAACATTGATAGATCCACTCAGCACTCCCCTTCAAAATCTCGGAATACATAGGTGTGTGCGAGCACCCATAATTTTTTTACACCTGTAATATCGGAAGAAATTTGAAAACTGCGCAAGAGAGTTTTTTCTATTCTCCACATCGAACCGTACCGTTCCAGTGGCAAAAAGGTGCGTTCCCCAAGTCCAGCCGCTTTCTAATTATTTGCTTTCTTGGTTTCAGAACAAGTGAAAGATGTTCTTGTCAACAGTCAAGTCGAGGTGCGATACCAGTGAAGTCCTGATGAAGTGGGGTTTATTTGTTATCACTCGTTCAACTTGTATCTCATTGACTTCCATGTGTACCCTGTTTTGGGCGGGAGTACAGTCGATATCCGAAAGTTGGGGTAGGCGTGTCACCGGAAGTGACGTGCACTTGATAGAAGCTGCGTGGATAAGCTGTTGCCAGCATGCTTTGCTGATATCCTTCTATTTTATAAAGCGCTAACTTGGTGTGTCGGTTTGTATGTATGTATGTATGTATGTATGTATGTGTGTCCGTCCGCAAAATGAAGTGAGTGAGAAGGAAGCTCATGGGATAAACAAACCGCTAACAAATCGGGTAGCTTACAGGATTTGAGATATCAATGTTTTGTAGCAGGATAATTGTGATAACACTCTTAGGGCTATATAAACACCTGCTTAGCACACTTCCGTTCATTCCACATGGTGCTGCAGTGGCAGCTGGAGGGCAGTGGAGAGGAAGGAGGATGGGAGGGAAGGAAAAATCTACCGTCATGTCATGATTATGCGTTGTACTGTGCAGTGTGAAACTTTTTTGTTGCATGCGCGTCACCTCCTCGAGGTGTAGTTCCAGAAGTTGGACGGATCATAGCGAAAGACGTAAAAAAAAGTACGCAGAAAATGAGGGTCCCGACAATGGCGGGGTCCAATCTAGTCCAGCTACATATGTTGGAAGCAGCTTATACACGTAGATTCTCTCAAGTGCCCGTCACTTTTGGTGACGCCAACCCCAACTCTCGTATCTGTGTTGATACGTTACTAAATGTGCATTCGTGACTGACTCCTCCTCTACGTGGAAACAATGTAGCCATATTTTGCTGGTTGCTATAGTTTTTTATGTTTCGGTTGCTCACTTACAGAGCCGTAATGAGGATTTTGACTTACCTGAAGAGGATCCCTCTTACTGTTCTCCCGCATGCGTTGCTGGCTTTCAGCCGAATCCCAGGTAATTCCATGTCGTAGTTTTTTTTTCATCGTCGTAGCTCTTTTCTTGTGAAACAGTCTCACGAAATAGGAACCTCACAGAATCTCCATGAGCGCGCTTCCCCCTTTGTGTCTGAGAAGGATGGGACTCTTGACTCCTTTTTCACTTCCTTTTTCTAACTCTTTATTAATCTTACTTTGCTCGCCTCTAACCACATATCTCTACTTGATCAACAATTGGATACTACAACAATCAAGCTGAAACGAAGAGAGGAAACGGCATATAAACTTCTGTATATCTGAAACAGCCAAGGACGTCTCACTGATCCGATACTTAGCCTTAATCCTTTATGTTCCTCAGTTTTGCCTGGCTACGTGTTATGCCCTACATAGGGAAACAGTGCTCTACATCTGGGACCGTGATGGTGCATGCGGTTCACTCAATATTCAATACAGCCGGTATCCCGGTGGGTATTTGGTACCTAGAATATCAGAATAGTTTCTGGCCTGCTGCTTACAGAACAACTTTGATGCCATATTAACGTATTACTTCCAGAGTTGTCAGTCGTCCCAACAACAAAATCGAGCTGACGGATGATAGTAAGGTAATGTAAGTTTCAGATTGTCCCATAATTAGTGAATCACTTTGCATTTATTGAATCTAAGTAAAATGGTTAGTGCGTGGAACATGGTTGGCGCAGTAGCACCCACATCATCCTATCCGAGATTTAGTCAGCCCATTTATACGTTGCCTACGTTGCTATTGCATCTTTTTCTTAACCCTATTCTTGAGCTCCCCTCTTTATCACTTCTTATTAGGATTTTTCAAACGCTAAGCAACATGGTGAATCTACCAGCGCAGGTAAACTAGGACACGCTTCGCTCAATCGACAGTGCACATACGGTTCACTCTTTCGGGTTGGTTCGTAGGGGTCATGACCCCACTCAACCACCTTGCGTGCTTGATAATTTGACTCACCGCGCCACGACAATTGCCTTTCAAAATAGTCCTATTTGACAGGCGTTCCAGCTTGTGAAGGTGCTGGGAATTTGGGGCGTCTCGTAGAGGCAGTGAAGATTTTTACATATGGAGGCATCTTTGCCTGAGCCTGTATCAGCTTCAAACACAATCACATCGTTATGTTCCTTCTCCCTTAGTTCCTTACAGTGATCATTCAGCATATTCACCAGGGTTGAAGACTGGGTAGAGTGTACTAGCCATTCCCCAAGAAGCAGTAGCCTAACATGAACGATTCAGGAGTTCTGACAGCTGGATAGAACCTCCTTTCAACACTTCCATAGTATTGGTGGAACACTAGAGGGACTTTGCGCTGGGAACCGTGGCCAGTTAATCTGGGGTTACTGTAAAAGTGCCGGTGTTGACGCGGATGGCGTTGATCATGTTTGAAAATGAAGCGAAAGAAATCTGCATTTTTTCTGAGGTCGCTTGACCTCACCTGACGGAGAGAATTATGAAATATTGGAGACTCCCAGGCTAGCAGTTCTTCCATCTTCGTCGTGTAGCCCTAACCTCGTGCTCCTCGTTTTCCTGAGGTCCCTCGACCTCACCTGGCGGAGAACATTCACAAAATCGGATACTCAAGGGCTGACAGGTTTTCCCCCTCCGCGGTGTAGTCGTATAACTTCGTATAATGTAACCAGTCGGAAACTCTGGCGCTTCTCAAAGAATTTTGAAGTCTTAATGACCTTGATTCGAGTTCGGCGTTTCTTCGTTAAGAGCCTCCTGCATTTTTAGACAAGCACCAACGACAAATGCCTAGGATTTTGCACTTCACTTGCTCGGTACAGAGGTGGAGGAGAAAAAAATTGAATTTAAAAATACCAAAATGAGTCACTAGTTATGGGACAACCTACTAGAGCTATTCTTGTTCTGTGCTTATTCAAATACTTTTGAGATTTCTCTTACGAAGCGTCAGGAGAAGGTTGAAGAAGTACTCTCGTGTCTCGTCCACAGAAAAATTTCCTGACACTTGACGGAATCGCCAGTACGATCAAGGAGTTTGAAAACTCAGTGGTTCAGATGCCTGAGGTATATTGCTAAACAATTGGATATCTTTGTACCGATTCCCTTCGTCAACTTGACCTCCATCTATGTTTGCCAAAAGTGCACCTGGGTTGTTACGATTGCTGTGCTTACGTGATGGTGTCCTTCAGCTGTTTTCAAAGAAGTTGAGTATGTCATAGGAATCACGTGTTTCTTCTGTCAGCTGTTACCATCTGCCTGAATCTCATGCACTGAGCTGCGAACTTTTCCGAGCAATACGCACGTTTTGCTCGATGTGCCGGTGCCGAATTCGCAACTGTGTTAGTACACAAACCGGGTCAGTTTCTCGGCGGATAGCGCAGTGGGATATACAGGGGTGGCCAAAAAAAAGAGACACTTCACTCAACATTCAAAACGGAATTATTTACGCGTCGCGAAACCAAACCAAATGACCCCAACTGAATATTGAAGAGCACGTTACAATCTATCAACAAGCTACACAACAGCCTTCTACACCGACGACATCAGAAGATTTTCCCACGGAAGCACTGTTGAAAGATGTTCTTGTCAACAGTCAAGTCGAGAAGCGATAACCGCGAAGCGAGAAAAATGAAAGTGAAGGGAAAAATTCACCGAACATGCAAAAACCACGTTCTGATATCGGAATTTGCAAAAAAAATCGTTCAAATTTCATGCATGACAGCAAACTTTTTTGCTATACTGACCTACCTGTTCAGAAGTGAAGTAGAATAGTGTAGAGAATAATAAAATGCAGCGGAATATTCGAAAATAGTAGAAATCAACGAAGTCGACGAATACAAATCAGCTGATCACCACGACAACTATCAAATTTGTGTAGTCCGCAATCACGTCTTTTGGCTCCTCCCACCCTGTCTCCCGGATATGGACTGTAGATAGTGTTTGGACGAGCTCAACCCTGTGGAAGATACAATACCACTAGATAAGTAGATACAGGTTGAAAATCGAGCGATAACGATTAGCGTACCTATTTGACGTGGAAGGGGATCAACAGCTCGCTGCTGTTGATCCCCTTCCACGTCTTAAAGGGAGGTGCAACGACGAACCGGAAGTGGGTTTCGGCGCCTTATCACGCCGTTGATAAGGCGCCACTGCCCCTGAAGCGTCACCTGTCGTCCCATTGGGTAGGACCCCTACCCAATCCACTATGTCACTTTCCCTATCGTCTCCATAGGAATTTCCGTGACCGCTTCCTTTAATTATTGGTTTCTTCCTAGATTCTGCGCGAGAATACAAATTCAGCCATATAATTTTGTAAGTAGAAATTGTTTTGATCAACTTCCAGACCGAATTTCTCCATCTCAGCCGCAACTTTCGCAAAGCAGTCAGTCTGAGGGTGTCTTCTTCGAGTGGTAGGCAAGACTGATAACCTAATATAGCCTAACATTTGATAATGGTTCATTTGCTGTTCTGTTTTATGCGTGCCAAGTATGTATACGATCCATTTTGAGAACCTCCAACTAATTCTTTTTCTTTACATGTTTCCACGAATATTGTGTAGATTTTTTGGATCCGTTTTTAAGTCGAATTTCGTCACAACCGCAAGTATCGAAGAGCCCTGATGTGGTTCAGGATTCTACTGCAAAAGGAATCACTTCCAAAACCAGTCATGGTCGGAGTCATCTCGTTATGATTACAGCTCAACGTCTACATCTTTAGAATCCCTGAACTTTTTATCCATATCCTGAAATTTTCGAAAAGAAATTTTTTTACTGTCTGGTCCTTTCTTGTTTAAAATTTCCGATTCAGAAACGATCTCAAATGGCAATCAAGGTTAGACATTAATTCCGTTCATCCCTTATTAAACGTTGTGCTACAAATGCGCCCTTTAATTATGCCATTTCTGGATGGAAACACATTTGTTCAGATGCCGTTGCGTCGACTACTTCGAGAGATGGACAGCATAGCTCTCCGTAAGTATTAGCATGTACTGTTTCCTTGTTTGCCCATTTTTGTGAAAATTTCTAAAATCGAAGTAGGACTCCGTACGAAATGTGACGTGGTTTGTGTTCTCAAGTAGGAACTCTAAAATGTTTCTGGGAATGCTCATGTTCAGAAAATTCCCGTGAAATCTTAATAAATTTTGCTGGTCTATTGCTTCCTCAGGTCTTATACAGTTGCAGCTAGCTGGATCCCATTTTTGTGTCGGAGACAAGCGACACCTGCGAAAGTCAGTACCAGTATCTTTCTAGTGATGTGCTCAAACCGTCCGATCAATCTCCGGTTAGTTCCGATTTTCAAATAGAAAAGTTTTTTTCTTGAGTTTTTTTCTACTGTCACACACAATTACCAGAATTTTGAAAACCGGCGTTTTTCGAATCCTCGAAATAAGCCACATCTCACATGTTTCGATGATTTTCTCCCAATATTCGCAACTTGTAGTTGCAATGGGCCGCAGCGTGGGTTGAGCCATCAAGTACAAGACCGACTGCATAGCCGTAAACTGTTCACCGAAGAAAGTTACCTTTAGCTGTCACAAAAAACCATTCTCGCTACATAGTCTTCAGAGCTATTCGCTTTTTTTTAAAGCGCTTCAACATTTGGACACAGTTAGATGGAAGGGACCTATGGACAGTCAGTAAAGAGGCTTGTTGCTATTTTTTGAATCTTTCTACTCCAGTATGATAATGTTTCATCCTTCTGCGATTGCTAACATGCTTGCGCCCTTCATCTGTTCCTCATGTCACAATGAGATTTGGTTGCTCAAACTCGACAACGTGAACATTTCGGTGCATACCAAGTGGAAATATTTCAGAATAACCCCCATTGCTAAAGCGGAATCGCGAAAAATAACAGAAGAATGGCGAAATCGCATGAAATCGTTTGATAGTTATGATATTCCTGGTTTGGAAAAATTCTTGGAAATAGCGTTCAAAATACAGAGGAAGCTACTAGGACGTAATCAGGTTGTTGTCCAGCTCGAATCAAATCAACCGTCTATACTGTTCGTAGCATGCCTTTGCTCTTTGCCGTTCTTGCAGAAGAACTACGCCATGTCATTGCGTTCTCTCGAAAAGCATATGGAGAAGTATTTACAAAAACTGCAGGGGTACGAGACCTTTGAACAGCCGGTATCCCGGTGGGTATTTGGTACCTAGAATATCAGAATAGTTTCTGGCCTGCTGCTTACAGAACAACTTTGATGCCATATTAACGTATTACTTCCAGAGTTGTCAGTCGTCCCAACAACAAAATCGAGCTGACGGATGATAGTAAGGTAATGTAAGTTTCAGATTGTCCCATAATTAGTGAATCACTTTGCATTTATTGAATCAAGAAAAATGGTGAAGGCGTGAAACATGTTTTGCGAAGTAGCACCCACATTATCCTACCTGAGATTTACTCAGCCCATTTACATGCTGCCTTACGTGGCTATTACATCAATTTTTCTGGAACCTATTTTTGAGCTCCCCTCTTCATCACTTCTGATTAGGATCTTTCAAACGCCCAACAACATAGAGAATCAACCAGCAGATAGGCGAGGGCACGCTCCCTCAATCCACGGTGCACTTATGGTTCACTCTATCGGGGTTGGTTTTTATTTGAAGATGACCCACACTCCAACTACCCCTCGACTGGCAATCTCACTGCTCTACCCAGCGCCACAGACAATGCTTTTAAAAACTAGTCGCTATTTGACAGAGCGTATCCAGCTTGTTGAAGGTGCTGGAATTTAGGCGTCTCCGTAGAGGCGTGAAGATTTAAAAATATGGAGTCCTCCTTTGCCCTGAGCCCGAAATCAGCTTCAAACACGATCTGACATCGTCATGTTCTTCTGATCTCCCTTAGTTCCTTACAGTGATCATCCAGCATATTCACCAGGGTTCTGGACTGGGTGGAGTGTACTAGCAAATCTCCAAGGAAGCAGTAGCCTAGCATGAACGATTCGGGAGTTCTGACAGCAAAAGCCGAACCTCCTTCAAGTCCGACCCTTCCAGAGATATTGGTGGAGCACGAGAGTGACCTTGCGCTGGGAACCGCCGCCCAGTAATACTAGGGTCACTGAAGAAGATCAACATCTGACAGCGTAATGGCGACGCATTCAATTTGAAAGTAAAGCAAGACAAAGTCTGCTTTTTTTCTGAGGTCGTTTGACCCACCTTGCGGAGAATATTCATGAAATATTGGAGACTCCCAGGCTAGCAGTTCTTCCATCTTCGTCGTGTAGCCCTAACCTCGTGCTCCTCGTTTTCCTGAGGTCCCTCGACCTCACCTGGCGGAGAACATTCACAAAAATTCGGAGACTCAAGGGCTAGCAGATCTTCCACCTCCGCTGTGTGGCCCTATCCTCGTGCCAAAAAGCAACTCAGTCTGACCTCTAGCGCTCTTCCCCAGGAAGAAATTTTACGCTAAGTGACATGACCTCAAACTCGACTTCCGATCTTTCTTCGATCAATAGCTCCTGGAATTCTAGAGAAAAGACAGCGACAAAATTCCTATGTATTGCCTACACTGTAGGTAACAGAGGTGTAAGGAGAAAAAAATTGAATTTAAAAATACCAAAAATGAGTCACTAGTTATGGGACAACCTACTAGAGCTATTCTTGTTCTGTGCTTATTCAAATACTTTTGAGATTTCTCTTACGAAGCGTCAGGAGAAGGTTGAAGAAGTACTCTCGTGTCTCGATCCACAGAAAAATTTCCTGACACTTGACGGAATCGCCAGTACGATCAAGGAGTTTGAAAACTCAGTGGTTCAGATGCCTGAGGTATATTGCTAAACAATTGGATATCTTTGTACCGATTCCCTTCGTCAACTTGACCTCCATCTATGTTTGCCAAAAGTGCACCCTGGGTTGTTACGATTGCTGCATACTGCAATGGTGTTCCTCAGCTGTTTTCAAAGAAGTTGAGTATGTCATAGGAATCACGTGTTTCTTCTGTCAGCTGTTACCATCTGCCTGAATCTCATGCACTGAGCTGCGAACTGTTCCGAGCAATACGCACGTTTTGCTCGATGTGCCGGTGCCGAATTCGCAACTGTGTTAGTAACACTAAACCTGTCACTTTCTCGGCTCCGGTAGGTGAGATATACAGGGGTGGCCAAAAAAAAGAGACACTTCACTCAACATTCAAAACGGAATTATTTACGCGTCGCGAAACCAAACCAAATGACCCCAACTGAATATTGAAGAGCACGTTATAATCTATCAACAAGCTACACAACAGCCTTCTACACCGACGACATCAGAAGATTTTCCCACGGAAGCACTGTGAAAGATGTTCTTGTCAACAGTCAAGTCGAGAAGCGATACCAGCGAAGCGATATCCTTCTATATAAAACGCTAACTTGGTGTGTCGGTTTGTATGTATGTATGTATGTATGTATGTATGTGTGTCCGTCCGCAAAATGAAGTGAGTGAGAAGGAAGCTCATGGATAAACAAACCGCTAACAAATCGGGTAGCTTACAGGATTTGAGATATCAATGTTTTGTAGCAGGATAGTTGTGATAACACTCTTAGGGCTATATAAACACCTGCTTAGCACACTTCCGTTCATTCCACATGGTGCTGCAGTGGCAGCTGGAGGGCAGTGGAGAGAGGAAGGGAGGATGGAGAGGGAAGGAAAAATCTACCGTCATATCATGATTGTGGCTTCTACTGTGCAGTGTGAAACTTTTTTGTTGCATGCGCGTCACATCCTCGAGGTGTAGTGCCAGAAGTTGAGGGGATCATAGCGAAAGACGTAAAAAAAAGTACGCAGAAAATGAGGGTCCCGACAATGGCGGGGTCCAATCTAGTCCAGCTACATATGTTGGAAGCAGCTTATACACGTAGATTCTCTCAAGTGCCCGTCACTTTGGTGACACGCCAACCCCAACTCTCGTATCTGTGTTGATACGTTACTAAATGTGCATTCGTGACTGACTCCTCCCCTACGTGGAAACAATGTAGCCATATTCTGCTGGTTGCTATAGTCTTTTATGTTTCGGTTGCTCACTTACAGAGCCGTAATGAGGATTTCTGACTTACCTGAATGAGGATCCCTCTTACTGTTCTCCCGCATGCGTTGCTGGTTTCAGCCGAATCCCAGGTAATTCCATGTCGTAGTTTTTTTTTCATCGTCGTAGCTCTTTTCTTGTGAAACAGTCTCACGAAATAGGAACCTCACAGAATCTCCATGAGCGCGCTTCCCCCTTTGTGTCTGAGAAGGATGGGACTCTTGACTCCTTTTTCACTTCCTTTTTCTAACTCTTTATTGATCTTACTTTGCTCGTCTCTAACCACATATCTCTACTTGATCAACAATTGGATACTACAACAATCAAGCTGAAATGAAGGCAGGAAACGGCATATAAACTTCTGTATATCTGAAACAGCCAAGGACGTCTCACTGATCCGGTACTTAGCCTTAATCCTTTATGTTCCTCAGTTTTGCCTGGCTACGTGTTATGCCCTACATAGGGAAACAGTGCTCTACATCTGGGACCGTGATTGGTGCATGCGGTTCACTCAATATTCAATACAAGTCGTCATTGCTGTGGTGTTAATCTACGGTCCGGATTTCTGTATTCTATGCTGTATTCCGCTGGAATATTCAGCTAGCTCGGACGTCACTGATACGATCGCCGTATGCGAGTACCTTAGTGGCAAGGTACGAAATAGAGAAGAACGTTGCCACTTCAACAGGTCATTGAACTTTTTGTTCTTCGGTCCTCATAGTTTCTATTGAGTTCTGGGGTCGCGCTGCTTCTGGTGGCTGGAAGCTAAACTTGTTCCTTGGTCTAATAGCCACCAACTTAGGTTTGATATTCACTTTGCCGTCTGATGATGATTTCCGATACACCTGTCTTCCCTTTTAAAGTTCAGGAGGGCACGAAAAAGAAAAGGAGATTGGATTTCGATGGGTCTCTTCACCCGATTTTGTACGAGCCGCTGATGAACTTACGAAAGATGAAAACATTCTACACGTTCGCACAGTACTGGCTGTTTTGCTCGGTAGCAGAAAGGAGCTTGACGTTATGTCAGGGAAATCAGAGCGTTGAAAGAAGAAAATGTGGTGCTCCA
This sequence comes from Ostertagia ostertagi, assembly GCA_036418205.1. Taxonomy (NCBI): domain Eukaryota; kingdom Metazoa; phylum Nematoda; class Chromadorea; order Rhabditida; family Trichostrongylidae; genus Ostertagia; species Ostertagia ostertagi. The sequence continues at coordinate 23,638 of MU869760.1, read as the reverse complement.
GAAAGCACTTGATAGTCATCGTTTGTCGTCATTTAACAATACTGTTTCGCATCAGGATAGCATATCAGCGATTAGGCCCCCTGATAGAGTTACTCAGCCGTTGTCTTTTGATGATGTAGAGCGTAGGAGATCCATTGTGGTCATAGGTGTACCTGAGAGTAGGAGTAGTAGGAGTTTCGATAGAGTTGTCCATGATCGTCATTGTATTCATCAACTTCTCGATTACCTTTCTGTGGACTGTATTCCCGTTTCATTGTACCGAATGGGCCGCCCAAGCCCTTCTTATAATAGGATTCTAAAAGTTGTTTTGCCAAACTCATTTTTTGCCGGGCTCGTTTTGCGGGCACCTCGCTTGAGATACTTTCCGCTCCAAAAAGGTGTCTTCGTAAAGCCTTCCCTGGCCAAGGAAGACCGGGAACGGAATCGTATCGAAAGAGAGGCGCGCAACAAAAGGGCTAACGGTAGTAAATCGGTTGTCAACAGTCAGAGTTTCACTGTAAACAGTCAGGATACTGCTCATGTAGGGCACAATGGCATTGTACCGTGTCATGGGCCTGGTGATGAAAACAATTTTAGGAACGTTTCTCCTTACCTTTTACCTTTTACCTTTTACGCGATTTGTCTTCAAACATTCCTCCATGTTTGCAAATCGGAACCTTTCCATCTTTCTCTGTCTTGTGCTATTCTTGTCCATTGGTGACCATGTAACTGTACCATTGGATCGCACCATCTCATCTTCGGATGACCCACAGGGCGTTTGCATCCTCGAGGGTACCACTCGGTTAATCTTACTGTCCATCTGTTATCTTTACATCTTGTCACGTGTCCAGCCCATGATTGTTTCTTTCGATATATGGTTTTGACAACATCATCAACGTTTGTGCGTCTTCTCAGCTCTTCGTTGTTTACTCGGTCTCTTAACGAAATCTTGCACATCCTTCTTTCCATATGCCTTTGTGTTACAGCTAATTTTTTCTCATCGTTTTCCGTTGTCGCCCAGGTTTCTGCTGCATATGTGAGGGTTGGTAATACCATTGTGTTGAAGTTTCTCCTAATTCAGTTCATTCAGGGAGGTCAAACTTATAGTTTCTCCTCGGATGTACGGTGCTCGTTTGAAGTGCCTCTTGGCCAATATCCGCTCTCTCTCTCTCGAAAAATGTTGGGGAACTCCTTTTTCTTATCAGGAAAGGGAACTTCGGCGTATTATCTCTTACCGAGACATGGCTGTCTGATGTTGTTAGTAGTGAGTCCTTATTTGGAGAGTATTGTAGTCAATACGATATTCTCAGGTGTGATAGGCCCAGCAAACGTGGCGGGGGGGGGGGTCGCGCTTGTCACGAGTAAATGTTTATGGGTTGGCTACTTTAGATGCAACTGCAATTATGGCGAGACTTGTTCGCACCTCCATTCACCTGCCTGTGGGGACGCCTCGCTTAATTGCGGTCTGTTGACTGCTGACCTCCCTTGTCAGACTCATCCTGGGCTAGTGGAGATTGTGTAAATCATAAAGTTTAACATTAACCCATATAAAAGATAATCCACATTGAGCTAATCCGCGGAAGTACAGTACTCGCCGTTTGAAATCGAAAATTCACGCGAATAACGCGAATCCTCGTTAATTTCGTGAATTCGTTATAACTCGGTTCAGAGTGAAGTATTCCAGAAACGGAAAACACCGTTGAACTCAGCTCTTCAAGCGCTACAAGATTGCATCTGTGGAAATAGGAACAATTTAGAAATTGGGATCTGTCATCGGCAATAAGCGAACCGGCCAACCAAAAAATTCCTTGTCAGCAAGTTGTAGACAGGGATAGTGCTTTTGAGCATACATTTGAGCTAAGATTCACTGAAGAAACTATCTTAAGGGTGCCCTCTCTGGCGGTTGGTTCGGCGCTAGGGTGAATTTTGAAAAACTCATGAAAACACGATTCAGTAGAAAACCCTCCACATTCACATCTAAATATCGCTTCATCAGATTGTTGCAGCACTACCTAGTGCCAGACATTCTCGGAAAGTTTGAGAGGTGCAAAAATGAGTCAGTAACTGATCATGGAGCTAAAATCATGTTCTTACTTCACTCTTCACTTGGGATCACTGATTCAAAGTTGAGAAAATGGAGAATATGATAGAGAACAGGTTTGTTGAAAACTTGTACCAGTTGTACTCAATCAAAGTTTCGTTGAGAGTGGAAAATGACCAAAATTAAGAGGAGCACGTAATAACTTTCTCGAACTGCGATTTTTTCTTTCAAATTCTACAGTGCTGGTTCAGTACGCTGTAAGCTGTGATTTCTTGAAAGTTTCGCTGAATAAATTCATTCCTAAAGTTTGCTAAGTCTCTATAATTATTCATTCTTTACTTATGTAGTGTGATTTGGATTTTGTTAGGTTACCGCTTATTTCGGCTATATCTGAAACTTCTACGCTTCTATAGCAGTGATGTGAAAATTAGCTCGAGGTCAGCAGTCAACGCAGACAACTTAAACAGAGTCGTTCCTTAGGCGATTGACAGGGCACGTTAATTGGCAGGTGTAACATGGGGGGTGTGAGGTCATCTGCATCTAAAGTTCCTCTCCCAATGTTTATGCACATGTGTCATATTCAAGGAGTCCCTAGAAAACGCGTATGAACTTATGGCAGTTGACTTGGACGTAGCATATTCTAGGATCAGGATTGTTTTAGCCTATAGGGCCCCATCATGTTCTGCGCCTATGTTTGAACAGTTAATTAAAGCAATTGGCGATCTGGCATGTAGCGATACTCATTTCCTTTTACTCGGAGACCTGAATCTTCCTGATGTTTTATGGCGTCGGGGAGAAAGTCCCAAAGCCAGTAGGCTTCGCGCTTTGCGCTTTATTGAATTGTGTCGCAGTCTGAACCTTCATCAATTGGTTTTATGTAAATGTAATTTAATTGTATGTAATTCATTTACAAATAAGCAACAACAGCAAATGTAGTAAAATATAGGTACAATCATTGAAAAAAAGTAGTATAAAAAACTCACAACACCGTAGGATCAGTTTCAGTTTCCTTTCTTTCGTTTCGTTTCGCACGTTACATTTCGTTTCAAACTTGTCGTCGTTTGCACCTAACATTTTGCACGGTGTTACGGGTTTCCACTCGGGACCCACCAACACCTATCCCCCTCACGTCCCACGGTTCTCACGTCGGATTCTGCCACGGACAAGAAGGAAAGAAGGACCAAACTCGAAATGGAATTTCAGGTTAACAGCCCAAATTTGGGAAATTTCGTGGCTTACCTGTCACAACAGCGATTACGATGTCGGCGTCAGCGTACATCAAGGGACAGATGACGAAGGCAGCCAATGCCTTGAAGGAGAAGGTGAAAGCGGCTGAGAAGATTCTAGTCGAGGTCAGAGAGATGGAAATGGAACCCAAGGAAGACAAGAGTGTTATGGCGAAAAAGCAACACCTGATCGTGGATACAGTGGTAAGTTTGAATCATCTGGCGAACATCCTCAAGAGTACTTGGCAACGCGGAGAAAATCATGTCGACGAAATGGAGGATGAGAAGAAGCACTACGATGTACTACAGGACTTCCTGAACCACTGGGAAGCGAACCAAGCGGAGCAACTTCTCATGGAAGCTCAGGTGTTAGTTTCAAAATTAGAAGCTTTTCGTCAACAAGATAAAGACAAACAAAATAATACACAAATTTTACAATTAGATAATAGCATTCAATTACCTAGGTTAGAAATTCCATTTTTTGACGGGGATATGGTTGAGTTCCCAGAGTTCTGGGAGTTGTTCTCTATAGCCGTTCATAATAATCCAGCCTTAGTTCCTTCCTCAAAGTTCGTCCATCTTAAGAGCAAGCTTCGTGGTAAGGCAAAGGACCTGATTGCATCAGTACAGTTATCCGCCGAGAATTATCCGAGAGCAGAGACCGAGGTTTTGGCAGCGGCTTCGGCGCCAGGCGTGGAGAAGAAGTCTAAGGGCGCAGGAATGAAAGAAGAGATGGATACATCGGAGGTCAGCAAGGAAAATCCATCTTTAGTTCACAACGTTGACCCATGGGAATGGCAACCAACTTCACGATGCGCCCACATCACGCCGCCTCAAGCCGGCTAGAGATAACTGGACGACCAGCAACACGGCAGGCAAAACATTAAAGAAGGATCGAAAAAAGGAAGAATCCATTAAAAGACCCGAAAGAAAAGATGGACAACTCATCCACTTCTCACCTGCTAAAATCGCCGTCGTTCACGTTCTTGGATGAGTATTGGACAGGAGAGACAGGCAGAGAGAACTGGAAGGAAGAGCGGAACGGCCACTAAGAGTTGATCCTGCTCCTACTTTCATTGCTCCGTAGACCCGTTGCTCGTCAGTTCAGAACGGTCTTCGATCATATTAGTACAAATAATGTCCTCAGGGACAGAATCAGAAGTATTACAATACCAGAGAGAGAGACTACTCCAGCTCGTCCATCGGACTTTGAATTAGTCGCTAGAATATCCACCTCTTCCAGCCACTTACCTACTCGAGTTAGTTCAGCATACAACACAGTCATTCCATAATTTGGCTGTTCTTTTAGTTCGTAGGCAACCACTCGAGATTAGGTATACTCACCTCATGGGTTGGATCCATGAACTGACTCATAGCACCACAGCTATGACAGTGAATAGAGACCAACTCCAGGAGTTGATTCTACCTAGACTACTCCAGTGGTCGCATGACCAAGAACTACTTCATAGCAACCTTACACCGCCAGCAGCTACTATGCTTCGGTGTTACAGAGGATCACAACCTTGTCAGAGAGAACTGACTTCCACAACATACGTTCAAGCGCCTTGTTCATGCGCAATAGCCTACGCGTAACTGCTCAAGCGGTCGCTCAAAACCCATGCAAATCGATGCACTTCTTCAACCAACGTACGAAACGACCCTTCTGAAAGAGTTACTTCAGAAATAAAGAATCCAGGCTTAATTCAGCTGTTAGCATGCCTCCTCCTTGGCCGGAAGAACCCGAATCCTATATTCAATCTCTCAGTTGGTGGTTGGTGGCGCGACAATTACCCCCATGCCCTCATGATTAGAACCACACGGAAGAATATCTCCAGATATCGAGGTTTGATAGAATATTCCAGGAACAGGCTCAAGGACATCAACAACGTCCCACTCCACAGGTCCCACAGCGCCCCCTAACCCAAATAACGGTTCCCAAGTTGCCCCCTTACACCACGTGGCCAACTCCGGACCCCCTCGTGCCCCCGGAGGCTGGACATCCGTCCACTTCAGCTGCTGGTCGCCGCGAGGAAACTCAAGCTTTGGGTAAAAGGAAGCACGGAGACGATAGTTTAGTTCAAGAATCGAGGCCACACGCCGGTTAAAACCCCGTCTACTCCACCACCCACGTCAGGTCTCCGAAGTTCAATCCGCAGACCAGTGAGCCGGGCCCCTCCGGCCCCTAGTCGTTCCCGTTCCAGGTTCCCCACTCGTGCGGCCCCATCAGAAAGCCAAAGGGAAGCGTCCGACGTGCCCTTCTGTCCTGCACAGGTCACCTCGCAGACTGCGACAAGTATCCTTACGTCAGCTCCAGAGCGCACTTGGCCGAGAGCTTCGGACTCTGCTGCAAACTGTCTTAAGCCTCACTTTGGGATTTGTATTCCGCAAAGACCCGTGCAGTGTGTGTTAACAGGAAGGTCACCATCGAGCGTTCTGCAATCGGAACCACTTCTCTGTGTTCGACATCGATGTCCCGCCGGAGCAGTTCTTCGATAATCTCAGATTCAGGACTTACAGAGAGCCTCCACCTGGTGCAGCTACGCGTCGGCCCCTACCAGTGTTCCTATCGAGAGCGTAGTCGGACAGAAGAGCAGGAGCGTTCAGGACAGTCGGATCGTCAGCCAGCCACCACCTCCGGAGCGAGAGCGTTCCCCGGAACCCTCGACCTCGGGAGCTTATAGAGACATGGGGTTCTCGCCGGCCAATAGTGATGAGTCATGGTAGAAGGATAATACAATAGTTCAGTTTGTCGATTCTTTCAGTCTATTGATAGTTCACCTACAATCTTACGACGCTACGATAGTTCATCACTTATGCAATGCTCTAATAGTTCAGAATTCTCAGATGCAACCTAGTTCACGTATATCAACACGCGGTAGTTCAGTAGTTCACTTCCTATTATGCACTCGCCGTCGTCATAAGTCGAGAGATTTACGACCGAAGATTACGACAACTATTAGCTGGTAAGCGGTAAGTGATTAGAGGGAAACTAATATTAATTGTTCAGGTACGCTGGTTGACGGAATAGCTGTCGGTGTCCTATGACTGATCATGTCGATATTTTGCGGCGAAGACTTGTCTCAGGATCTTTCCTGAGTTTATTTCTTATTTCTTGTCCTTTTCGAGATCTAATTCTTCGTCTCGTTTCAGGTCCGTTCGTATCCGCCGATTCGAGTCTACGACGTTTCCTCTACGACGATGTTTTACGGCGTCAATATACTTCAGGATCACAATCCTGAGTTTATTCTCCTTTTTTGTAAATATTTCAGCCCTAACTCCTTTTCGTTCAGGTTCGTCGTATCGACCAGCCCACATGCCTACATCGTGACCTCTACGACAGTGCTTTACGACTATAAGTCCGGATTCCATTCCTGAGTTTCTTTTATTTTGTCGTTATTTTTTTGGCGCTTATCTTCGTTCCGTTCAGATGTGTCGTGCCTTTTCCGGACGGTGTATTTGGTCGGTTCGTTACGTCGGCTTCTTTACGGCAGTGATCTCTTTAGTTCATTATTTCTTTGTTGTCACTAACCCATTTAATTTCGTGTTTTATTTGTAAAAATTCCTTCTGTATCACTAAACCTGCGTTTTATTCAAAGAAGTTTATGTAATGTTTAGTACATTTATTTCTTTTATGCGTAGTATCGTTTTATTGAGTACTAACCCCCTTTTAAGTCGCAGTAGGTTACGGCGCCTCTTCTACCAAACTTGTCAGGGGACCAACTTAAAATTATATGCCTTTTCATTTCTTTTGCGGCCATCGGCCAATGGTTCTTAGCAGTCACCGGACGCTACGCCCTCAGACGGGGGTCTGGGGCTGAATGCCCACAACGGATTCTTTTGGAAGGCCGGGAGTGTCGCGAACGCGATGATCGCTCCGAGGGAATCCGGGGTGCGCCGGTGCCCGCGGGTAGTCGCCGTCATGACCCCTATATATCTACTTCGTGATCGTGCGGCAACGCACGGTGCTGTTATCGACAGCAACATCACGAACCTGCCTGGGTTCCTCTTACGTCATGGGTCTCTACGTCATCGAAATTATGTACGGCGATCTCGCGAGGCTTTGAGCCCTTAGAACTATCATGGAAATTATATTGTTGTGGATTTCTATATGGATATCTAAATTCTATTGGAAGTTGATCGTCTGGCGGGTCTGTGGCAGAGACCCGACGTGAGATCCCTTTTTCTCTAGTTCACTTACTAACATAACTTGTAAGGATTATCAGTAAAACATAAATAATTATTAGTTAATGTGTTATTGTGTTGTGAGGTGTTAACCTAGGATATTGTGCACTAATATATCTGTCAACGTAT
>MU869759.1:0-28420 GCA_036418205.1 Ostertagia ostertagi | reverse complement strand
CATCTCCCCAGAGTTATGCTTCAAAAACCAACATGATGCGGAAACGACCTCCGCCGGGTTCATCGTCTCTAGAGCTCCAGTATTCTGCACTACCGGGCTGATTCAACGCAGCTATTATTGGCAGAGGTTTGTGGATTCTAACAGTCTTTACTCCAATCAAAAAGGTTTCGAATGAGCCGAGATACAGGCATTTGAAAATCAAGGTCGAAAAGCGCAAGAACTTTCTTCACGACCTAATATAATACAGAAAAATAAGGAGAAAAGAGAAAGAGAAAAGGGTTAAAACGAACAAGAGAAGGATAGTGAGGTGGTCATGGAGTAGGACAGAAATGAACTGAGATGGCAGCCTTAAAGTCCTACACTGTGGCCGGCGATAAGGCCGCACTCATCATCCGGAAGACCGAATGAGCTCCCAAATAAAATCCTTGTTCCTCGTTCGAACGCGTTCGAGTCTAATAACGAACCAACTGGACCAAGACTAACAAATTAGGCTGGGGCCCCAGGCGGACAACGTGGGGAGACCTAAAGTGAGGGATCGATCAACTTTCAGGCTCAGCGTGCAACTAGAAGGCCCTTTCGGCACCAATAGGGCACCAACAAATCAACGATAGAAAGGTAGATATTGAGTTCAACTTCGATCCAATAGTACTTACTAAGTGAGTCCTATAGCACTTTCCATAGAGGTAAGGTATCCATTGAGCAGTTGTATGCTCTTACTGGGTAATACAGAAAGTCCTGCGACCTTAACAGCTTTTAAGATTGCACATTCTTTTCTAGAGAGGATTTTCATTCAACAGGATTACCACTAGCTCATAACGCACTCTTTCATGGGCAGCTGATCTACTCTTTTACAGTAGTATTCTGGCGGTTCTCGTCAATGGCGTCATTTGGCGGCAATCTGGGCGCGCCAAAGTATATTGCGAAAATTAGTCATCACTGGAGATCGAACTCTAGATTACTAGTTCACCACTGTTTTGACATTCCTGGAGCGTTAAGCGCTCCATGTCCTGAAAGTCCTTCCCCGTGAGTGCGGGCTATCGCTCTTGCCATCCTAGACTGGCAGCTATCGGCAGCGCCTCCGGGAAGTTGAGCGAACGCTCATCATCCTTTCGCACAGCCAACCGGAACGGTGCTTATTTTGAAAGAAATAACTTAACCTGCGGAGCCAGGACGATTAGGGTTCTATGGCGCGGTAAATAACCTCTTCCTGAAGCTTGTTGCGACGGATCAAGCAGGGTGTCCCTTCAGGAACTCGTAGCACCAGTTTCCTGCCATATCAAAAAATATTAGGTTGGCAAAGAAATGTTCTGCGACACTCTTTCTAAAATTTTCTTTTTTTCTGAAAAATTCATAGGTAACATTTATGACTAACAAATGGTAGAGCATTCTCGAGGCTTTAATCCACGAGGTGGATATAAGTGCTGCAGTCAGTAGTTATCCAAGAAAATTCAAAAAACCTCGACCACTAGTAAATCCATACTCCGAGTCACTGTCTAGTACAAATGTCTCCATAACTATGGATTCGTGTCAAAGACCAACACTATCTGCAATAGCTTCAATAGGCATGTCGTTCACCGCTACAGCGTGTTTCACCTTTACCAGCGCTTCCGATCTTTTGATATTTTTATAAGGAGTTGGCAGCGTCCATTCGTACACTCCATTACAGGTAGGGCTCTTACAGAAGCCCCACCTGTAATGGAGTGTGAGGGACGTTTGTGATTTTGTGAAGGACGGACCGACATAACATTTCCTTCGTTATGGGCACCTTTGTGTAGATAGAGGCCTATGCTGTGGAATACCAGAAGCTGGCCGAGGCAGCTCGTCAGGAGCCCTCGTACCGCGACAATATTCATTTCTTTCATTAATTACGGATCACCATGATCCAAAATAAGCCCGTTAAGGCTGGTGTCAGAGTCCGCGATCCGTCGCAGGTTTCGCTGATTTTCGCGATTTGCGCGATTTGCGCGATTTGCGCGAAACCTGCGACGGATCGCAAAAATTGCAAGTGTGTGAACATTTGAAACACTGAATATGAAACAAGTGGAATCATGAGCAGTCGTCATTCAGCCATCACTATCAAGCAGAAGTGGCGGCAGGATTGGAGAACACCTTGCAGTATTGATCGGGCACTTGTGATTTCCGTGACCCGTCGCGTGAATCGCGCAAATCGCGGAAATCAGCGAAACCTGCGACGGATCGCGGACTCTGACAACAGCCTAAGAAATTCTGGAGTTGCGGCAAGATTTCTTACCTCTCTTAGCGTAACCTCCTGGTCGAGCTATAAATGACTGCAACCTATCCTGGACCTTAATCATCATCTTGATGACGAAATAATTAGACGATCAACTCCAACTCGAAAGTGAGGTCGCCTCCTTTCTCGACCCGCACTCCGCTGGGTTTTGGAAAAAGCATCAAGAAATTTTCTGAGCGTTGAAGACAAGTGGTGGACACTCATGGTAGATATAGACCGGTCAGGAGTTGTAAACAAAAAAGATAAAATTAAAATCAAAAATTTGAAAAAGTGTTGCAGGACTTTCTTTCCAACCTAATAAAATACTGCCAGCCCGCTTCTGATTGTCGATCTCATAACTATGATTTTCTAAATATTGCACCTGCTCTGTCCATCTTCAGATTATTAAGATAATTTTCTGAATCTGTGCAGTGAATCAATGCAAAGAATGACGAGCCAGATTTTGGTAGTGCTGTATCGTGTTGCTGACGCTGGATCATGGTCCTCTGCTGATTTCAAACGAGAAATTCACAGAAAATTTAGACTTTTATCAACTCTGTACACATTGTGGCGAAGGAACCAACATTAAACAGATAGGGAACATTTGGTCAAAAAAAAAACCAAGGTTAGTAATAAATATGAGATCAGCGAGTATTCGTCGAAAGTCAAACGAATGTTTCGTATTAACAAATTCGCCCATACAACAGATATGTGAGGAGCGGATATTGTATGTTGAGGAAAAAAAAATATTCTCCATCGTGAAAATCATCCTACGGGAAACGATGAAGTGGTCAGTGAGATAGATATAAAGTATTGAAAGGAATCAGGTAGTGCTTATGTTAACCGGTTTCGCGCTAAAGTTCGTAGAATATCGCACGCATTCGCACTAGATCTCTTCTTCAGTACTGCAATGAAGTACCAAAGCTGCAAAGCTCATTTTGGAATATGTATTATAGGAATAGCTAGTATAACTCAAAAATACTCGGAGATCTGTGAAAATGTGAGCAAAGAATAATAATTCATGAGAAGAAAGAATGTCTACAACGGATGATTAGAAAGAATATAGTTCAAGAAGTATTATGTGTTGACTTCTCTCCTTTCGTTTGCCTCTATCTCCTCCACTGGAGAGAATGACCCTTCGTTCGTCAGCAGTTTTTGTCGCAACCACTTCAGTGTAATCCAGTCCAGCAAAGTAGTAGAAACTCCTACAAACGATGAAATATAGGAAAGCTCAATAGGTCAGTTGGCATGTGTTATACACCGTGTTCCATTCGTCTGGACATATTGAGAAAGGAAGCGGTCACGGAAATTCCCATGGAGACGATAGGGAAAGTGACATAGTGGATTGGGTAGGGGTCCTACCCAATGGGACGACAGGTGACGCTTCAGGGGCAGTGGCGCCTTATCAACGGCGTGATAAGGCGCCGAAACCCACTTCCGGTTCGGCGTTGCACCTCCTTATCAGACGTGGAAGGGATGCAAGTAGCAGCGTGCTAGATATGATACGGTTATCGTTATCGTTCGATTTTCATGCTGGAGTGCACCTCATTCAAGCAGCCGTATCTTCTTATCTAATCGTATCGTATCTTCCATAGGGTTACGCTCGTCCAACACTATCTATCTCCGACCTTATCGGTTGATAACGCGGAGTTCGGCGATCCACGTGGAAGCCAGCGTGACCGCTTCCTTTAAAATTACCCTATTCGCTAAACGTTCCTCAACGGAATTATAGATGTCGGTCAGACTCTGCGATTGCATCGCGCGATGCAGTCGCTCTTGCAATGTGCACAAGCGACGGGCGATTGGCATCGCTCCAAAGTGCGAGCGACGGGAGATTTACCCCGCCGACGACCGATACACACGGCGCCGCTCGGGTAAATCTCCCGTCGCTCGCACTTTGGAGCGATGCCAATCGCCCGTCGCTTGTGCACATTGCAAGAGCGACTGCATCGCGCGATGCAATCGCAGAGTCTGACCGACATCTAAAACGAAAATGCGCAGAGTAGTGTTCGAGTTCGACGGCCAAAAGTCGTGAGATGAAGTATTGCAAAGTATGGTCTTTTGCTCTTTCGGCAGGTAGTCAGAAAAACATTTGGCGCTCAGGTCCTTAGAGAGGGCATTCAAATCAGGGCTGATGGTAAGTGACACTGGACTAAATCCCTAACGTAAGAGGAAAAGTACGTCAGGGAGAGCCAAGGTACTCATATTTTCCTTCAGAATCCCTTCCCTCCCTAAGCTTAGCCAGTACCAAATACAGTAACCGGCGTGTAGCAAACGTGCCTGCTTAGCCAAGGTCCGGGATTTCTGGTAGAATTTTCTTTGGTTTTTTTTTTTTGGGGGGGGGGGGGATGCGGCGCTATGCAAGTGAAAAGCATGATCCAGCATGAGGTGTAGAATTGACGCCGCTCAAAATCGCTGACCCCGCCACAAATCAGTTCATTTCGCTCCACTGCTACTGAAGATGGAGGGTTAGTTTTCTCCCATAAAGGAAGCGATTACGATAAGGAATTTTCGCATCGGGGGAGAACCTGCGCCACACGGAGCAATTACTTGGCTGCCAAGGAAGCGATGTGTGGCCCTCCCACGGCGAAAGGTGCTGTGGTTGCTGAGCAGGACCCGCGTGACGCCCCGCCCCCAGTGACGTGACGCCCACTAGTTTTGTTGATGATCTGGATGGACTGTTTGCTGTTGGCTTTTCATTTTGGATGATCATTTCCCTTCTAGCGGCTGTATCTTCCAACTTGCCCACGTATTGCCTTATCAATCAAAACACTATGCTTGTTGGCATGATGGCGGCTATCGGGGTTAACACGTCCGAACAACGTCGTTCTTTACCGTCGCTCATCCATGGTCGAAAATGAAAGGGCAATCAAAGGGGTACTATTTTGCTTATTTTTGACGGATTTCTTTGCTTTTTCGCCATTGGCGTACTATTGAGACCCTCACGTCCCCTCTAAACCCCTGTGAGATCTATCGTAATCGCTGTTTTTAATTAAGTTTCTTCCAATTTTTCATCACTGGCGTTACACTTCACAACTTCGCTGTCAATTACAGCACGATAATACATCAGCTCGATTCCGCACTTTGCCACAAGGACGCTCCGCCTTCTCTAAGCTCCCTGAGCGAACCTCCTGTACGTCGCGCGTCCAAAAATCTCTCCCAGTAGCAAGTGAGTGATAGGTCGACGACTAAAAACGGCTTCAGCATCCAGAGAAAAGAATGATATAGGTAAAGTTAGCATAAAAGTCAAAAAATACTATAGCCAGTAAAAGGCAAACGAAGCCGAATTCGTAACCCTGAAGAGATCCATGAGTTGCCACAATTTGCGCGCGCTCGCAGGTTTGATAAAATAGAACACATTGTTTGAAGCCATGAAGTAACAAAAGAACGTCGCAACGTACCATCGATAACTGTATCGAATGTTGCGCCCATTATGATTTGTGAATAGACCACACAGCAAAGAAGCAGGATGAACTGAGCAAGAATGACGAACGGTTGGTAGCCTTCGGAATTGAACCAGCTCTAAACTCACAGCTATTAGTATTTGACGTACGCTACTCGCCCTGGAACTTCGAAAATTCACGCGGAAAACGCGATTTCGAGTTTTCAGTTTTTGTTATAATTCGGTTTAGCGAGTTTTCCGGTTTTGAAATACCTACGATTCTTTCGCCATTGGCGTATTATTGATACCCTCACGTCCCCTCTAAGCTCGTCGAGGCCTACCAAGTGTTGGAAGAACTTCATCTAGGAATGCGCCACGCACTCGGGTTTCACCCCGAGAAGTAATTTTTCGTGTGATGCGTATGCAACATGATCGATCTATAAAAGAGGGTATCAACATTCGCCTCAGATGACGCGCTATGTGCTTGACGTCATCCACTACATTGATCAGAGATTGATCGAATTTTTTTTCAGATTCCAAGATTGACCTTTGCTTCATTTTTACGCGCTGGATAACTACTGTTAGTCCCTGCGCTCAACGTCCGCTTCTCTCGTGTTCGAATGAGAATCTAGGACTGTTCCAGAGAGTTTAGAAGGCCTATTTTACCAGACGAACTAACAAAGCTGATGTTTACTTGAACTGCTATCGAATGATATATAAAACAGCACACAATCAAAAGTTTTTCCATCGTTTTTGACCGTCGCCTTACTGCCGATCGAATTTCCTGTCCCTTGACGACCACATGCAATACACAAACGACGATTACAATGGAAGGCCATAGGCCGTACGAGCTCTCATGCACTGCGTATATGAAACGCACGTGATCTTCAAGGGCCAGGAAAGTTGGGTCGACCGTGCGATGCGCAAATTTCATGATTTTGCGATCCCCTCACCCTTCCCCTTTCAGTGGGTATCAGTATTACCTCCTTGTACCAGCCTATTCATGTTAAAAGGAAACCACTAAAGGAGAATGAAATATCGAGAACGCTCACCAATCCACTGACGATAAAATGCGAAACACGTGGCCACAATCGCTGGAAGTGCCCATAGCTTCCCTTTTTGCACTCTGTGACAAGAATCCCAAATCTAGAAATACGAGAGCAATCATGCTTGATAACTAAGACACGTCCTGAACTGGATCTCCATTCATAATTGCGGGAATCTGTTTAACACGATTCAATAATTAATGCCTTGTTTACATCAACCGGTGAAAGAAAAAGCTGATTGATTAGGATAGTCGGACACACGAACAATGTGAAGGGCCTGAGTGGGTCTAATTTTTCATAACCCTACACTTTATCTTCGTTGCGTCAAACACTGACGAAGCAATTGATGGTATCAATTAGCAACAGCATGGATCATGTATCTGTCTCCTTTTTACAATCTTTACAAATAATAAGCCGAGGGATGCATTATTCAAACGACAACATTTTCTAAGAAAAAGTAACGATTTCGCCTAAAAAAGAAAGCCTCGAACTTGGTAATCCTCACCATTATCGTCCACACAACGCCGAATAAGCTAGCTAAGCAACCTGTCAGAGCATAGTAGAGAGGAAGATATGGACCGGCGTAAAACATGTCGCGTTTATTCTCCTAAATAAATTACTCACTAAACGTGGCTGCAGTAGTGGGAAGCAGGGGGATCGTAGTCCCAAACATAAAATCACGTACTTTGACAGCTCGTGGAAGGCCAATTGTAGCCGGCCCAGCAAACTCAGCGAACACGTTCATTGTTAGAAACAAAGCAGCCATCACACCCATGCCAAGACCGCAGACCTTCAATGTGGATCAATCCTTCAAGTTCAAGCATAGAGACTGCTACTCAAAAGTGAATAAAAGAGAAATGGCTACAGGAAACGCAAACAAGGCTGAGAACATTAACCCATATCTATCTTCACTCAGATGAAACGGATGATAATTGGCAAGACAAAGAAGGAAATTGATTATGCGGCGAAAGAACAAATGGATGCGCGACATCATTGGTAAAATTTAAGTCAGTTCAAAAATGCACGTAAATAATTGCCAGAGCAGGAAAGGAAAAATGATAAGTAAAAAATATCGGTAGCGTTTAAAAAGTAGAGAAAACAAAGCTAGTATAAATAAAAAGACAAATGCAACAAAGTGAGTAAATTCTGAAGTGTGTAAACTAACCAAAGCAAGCATATGCCTAGCGTTGTGAAGATCAGAAACGCCTGGAGCAATTGAAGAGGCGCCAGGAGCAGTGATCTAATGGTTGAGACCCCTCTTTAAAAATAATTTTTTCTCTCTGTGGAAAACTAAGTGAGAACTTGGAGTGAACGGAAATAGTGAATTTTGAATAGCCAACTCATATCAAAGAACAAATATATTGGGTTGTCCAGAAAGTCTCCGCCGATTTTGACTCTCAAGTTTCAAAAGTGCATATCCCATTTAAAACAAAGAGTCGCTCGCTCGAAAAATAAAAAAAATCTATTACAGGTCCGTCGTACCTTTGCCCTACAACGAACCGGTTTGAACGATCATATTGGGAGAGAAGGTCGAGATTTGTGAGCTAAGAACTCGGCAAAGGTCGTTTTACCACCATGTTGGGCTCAATCTTTTCCGTAGTCCCTTCCAGATGGTTGAAAAGGTGATAGTTGGTAGGTTTGGTGTGTAAATATTTACAGACATTTCGTAGTGCGGCTAGTTTTAAGACATGGAGTCTTCGAGATGTGGCTGTGCAACAGTGATAGGATAGGCCGGCGTCGGCGAAATTTTCTTCTTCTGGAAATCTTATGTAGTTTACGCACAATTCAAAAGCAGCCTGCTCAACAGTTTCATGCAGGTGTGGTTTGGCCAAAACCCTCAGCTTATCTTTATCAGTCTCCGATTTCACCAATCTCCTCCGGATCTTTCAGCATCGCGAGAAGGACATTTCGACTTATGAATACACAGCATATTTTCTGTGGATCCGGGACCAAATGCTCAGTTGATATCGCAACTTGCTTGCGCACATTTCTGAACAATTTTAAGATGAAACGAGAAACTAGTGCAAAGCAGGCTGCTAACTATTGCATTAAAGACTTAAAAAAAAGGTTGAAAGTGACCAGAAAACTAAAGCATTCAAAAGTGAGCTTCGAAAACGACGGAAACTTTTCTGGACAGCCAGTACTTCCAGAGCCACCTGTTAAAAACTTGATAAAACGAACCTTTGCGCTTTTTTCAATAGCCAGAAGTAGAAAACTCGTGCGGCATCTTGCAAAATGATAGAACATGCTACAGCTACAGGAAGGGCATCCCACACCATCGACATTGCTAACCAAATAACATGACAGTCACCAAAGTAAAGAAGCTAGCCAGAGAAAGGCACTGAAAATTCGAATTTACTAAAAAAAGCCACACATAATCGTGTAAGAAAATGCACTTACCCTAGCACAAAGAGTATAATTCGGAGAGAATCCTTGGCGATGAAACGACAGAATACGCGGCTGACAGATAACGCGGCTGATGGAGAGAACGTGATGAGATAGCAAGCGATAGTTAAACAGACTCCCATCGGAAATTTCTCAGCGAAAGACCTGTAAAGAAGATGGTGACGACATGATGTGAATAGGTAATGGTTGGCTGTAAATGAACAACAGCTATTCAAAGACAATTTCTTCTGATAAGCTCATCAAGATTCAATTAAAATGTTCCAACTAAGTCTGTGATCATGGCTTGCGACCAGCGAAGATTAAAAAAGCAAGCGACCGTAGAGAAAATATGTATTAATTGGGATGTTGGGAGTAGGAAGGAGGAAGATAAGCAGATGTTTCCGTAGTTCCACTCAGGAGAGTAGTAGATTAGGGTGGTGCGCGAAAAGATTAGGCCGCGTTCATAGTTCGCGACTCGGGAGATTAGGATAGTAGGCGACAGGATATTAGGATAGTAGTAGAGTAGGAGATTGCGCTGACAAGATTGGATACGTATCGATTGAAATCGCTGGAGAGTAGTAGATTGGGCGACTTCAAGCGAATAGATCAATACATATCTAATCTTGTCAGCGCAATATCCTCCTCTACTATCCTAATCTTCGGACTCGCCAACTATGAACGCGGCTCAATATCCTATCACCTACTGTTCCAATCTCCCAAGTCGTGAACTATGGACGTGGCGTGGTGAAAATGCTTCCAGCTGATAAAATTCACAGGACACAAACATGAACAGCAGCTTGACAACTGAGCTCAAAGAGATGGTGCGAGTCGTAACCACGTCCCGCCGGCTTTAAGATTGTATTAAAACTGCAGAAGTGAGTCGTTAAAGCAAAGAATCCACATGATTAAGTGCCGCTATTGAAGCGAGAAAAGTTATCCGACAAACGTGTGCACTTCTCCCTCAATATTAGTGTCAAGTTTCGTGTTTCCGCGAAAATGAGCGAAACCCAGAAGGGGTCCTATTTTGTTCAGAAAAAAAAGCAATAACATAAAAAAGCAATGAGATTAAGAGATTCACGAGAAAAGTTGCACATTAAAATCAAAATAAGACTCAATCTGTTGAAGAACGAACGTTATCAATCCATTTTACGTGAAAAGGTAACGTAAAGATAAAAGTGAGCACAATAGACAGGTTTAAAACCTGTAAAACTATTGAATATGATTATTATTCCAACTTTATTACAATACGGTTAGAGGAACAATTAAATGAAAGAAAAGAAGGTCAAGCAGATGGGCAACAAATATCTATTAACTTGCACATTCACACCAATACCCATCAGGTCAAAACTGGTAAAATAGTTTCTTTTCCAAAGAAATACAGTACTCTAAAGAAACGACGAGATTAGAAGCAGCAATGGAAATCACAGAGAACATAGAGAAAACATCTAAAGCACAATCGAATTATCACCCAACCAAAATTGAATATACATAAGACGGATTGCATTTTTCTACACAAAGTGAACAACTACGCACAACATCACCCGAATGGAACGATTCTCAGAAATACACATAGTGGATATATCCTATAAAAATGTCAAAAGACTAGCGGCATGCTGCTACCCAAATGCCGTTATACAAAGGGATTATCACGCATTCAACTAGACACTCAACAAGCTGTCTAATGAAATTCTGCTCAATTAAAAACTTCCTATTCCCGATGAGAAACATGTGGAACAAAAGGAAGTTGCTTGGCGACAATCCAAGTCCGGTCAACTTCACTCCGGAGGAGCTCCGCGCTGTCTAGCGCTTAGTATAGTGGTGGATGCATTTCCTCTATCAAAACGTGGCAGTATAGTTTTAGTAGGATCGGAGGTTTCGAGATTTCTGAGCATCAGTATCTTTTCGATCCTAGCTATACTTGATTCCTTGGCCGATGTCAGACTTTGCGAATCGAGCGATTCGCTAGCGTCTGCGGTCGCGTCGCGGCCAGTGAATCACTCAATTGGCTGGTACCGCAACGCGACCGCGGACGCTAGCGAATCGCTCGATTCAAAGTCTGACATCGGCCTCTGATAGAAATTTGCGTCTATCTTCTATAGGTCTATTAAAAAGGCACCCTCTTCATCAGAGAAAAAGGTATACCCTTGTATAACAGCAGTGGTATGGAGGTTAAGAGGCGAGCATGCAGCAAGAGTCTGATTTGAATTTTAGTATTTAGCATCCAAGTAATAAGGCAAGCGTTTCAGATATCAACTAATATTAGGAGAAGTACAAATGGTATTGGGCCCAGTTCATTACTATGAAATGATGGACTAACACAGTAAGGTACACATATCCCTCAATCGCATAACCATCTTGGGTACTGGATGCAGTTGTGTTAAATGGAGGCATAGAAATAGAAACTGGCACGAATAAAAAGTAAGAAACATCATTCAACTCCATTCATGCAGTTCTTCAAGTAAATGCTTTGTGAATTTTAAAACTTCAAGTTTAGGTTCTAATGAGAACAAGAGTATAGTCTTTTTGACCGTCCCAGTTAGTTATGGCTAGTTTACTTTAGCATACGATGGTGGGGAGAATTTTCTCCGAAGCGCTTTAACAACGTATAATGGTAGACAAGACACGGCTGTTATAGCTGTCGTCTTCGAAATAAATATCCATGACAATACGAATTGTCGGTCGAAATATTGATCAAGTACGATGAGCGAGACTGCATAAAGTCCAAGAGATAAAGCCTGTATAAATCATAGATATGATAAGTCTCTGAAAGGTGCTAACAGTACATTGTGTCGTGGCCTACCTGAGCAAGTAACATAGCCCAATGCCAAGTATGGACAGTCATAGCAACCATAATGAGTTCCGTAACTATAAGTGCAGAGAAAGATATCGAAACGACATGAATAAAGTCCGCATCGAAGACCAGCAGCGCACCATACATTATTACGGCTCCTTAAGTCAGAGATTGAATAGAACTAGGTAAATTTGAGTGACCGAATTAATTCAGTAATTTTACCTTGGTATAGACTGATCATAACCCATATACAAAATGTTTTATAGGATAACGATCGGCCCTTTCCAAGTTCTTTGTAGAGTTCAGGATACGTGAGAGCATTCGTAGCGGTAACGTCACGATCAACAACCAAAGAGAAAACCGGAAGCATAGTGTATGCCGTAGAATATCTGGAAGAGATTGATCAGTAACGTACTGTTGAAAACCAACACTGGAGTGTGTTGAGATCATAGAAAGTATGTCATTAAAGCCAGTAAATGATCAAAACCAAAACTTACGCCACCATCAGCACTCCTTGATACAGCGAAACAGATGCAAAGTAAAACACGCATGAAAATATGGCCTGCATTGTAGAAATTATAAGGCCTCTGAAACATTTTAGAACATAAATTCCAAACATTCAGTAAACATCTGCATTTGATATTTCTAAAACTATGTCTTTCTTTCTTCAACATTCGCAAAATTCGGCATTACATAAAGATTATCTGTGAAGTTGGATCAAGTTTGAGGAGGGAGAAGCATGGGCCAAGATACGTACAAAAAAAACGCAGGAATTGCTCAATGGATGGGCTCGCTGGGACTCGTATCTAGATTAGTGGAACGCCTTTAGCGCACCCTCTCCTTCTCCCCTTCTCCCCACTGATGCGCTGCAACCTAGGACTCGGAAGTAGGCTATCTTCAGAGTCGATGACTCGTGTGTACGGTTTAGTTCTTGCGCCTTCGTTATGGGGTCTGCAGTATCGAGACTGCGCAGAACAAATTCAACTTATTGCGCTCTGAAAGTTCAACTCCGCCGACGTTTCACGGATGGCAAGGAGGGAAGGAAGTGGAGCATGCCCGTAACAGGGTGATGCCTGCTACAAACATTCACAACTCTGTAAAACTAACTGTAACTGGGCTGCTGTAAAAACCGAGAAAAAAAAAGGTTTGAGACAGCTGAGGAAGACAGGTCAACTGCCAATGGTAAGCTGAGCGTGCACCGAGGAAGAAAGGTCTAAATTCGAGTCCCGTTACGCCGTTCCATTTCTCTGACGCCCGTGTGACGCAAGGGTTGATGTATGAAGCGAAAAATAATATGCTCTGAACCGTCGAGAGATCTTCAGCTAATGGGAATTTCGGTAACCTTGAATGCTTACCTATGCATAACAAACTGCGACAGTGCACATGACCTCTTATAACAAAATCGTCCATGCACAAGGAGAAGGCGACACACATGGGAGAACTGCGTTATCGAGAAATCAGCAGCTAACGAGGCTTGTTTTCCTGAATGTCAAAGGATTTATGGAAGGGGGCACTTTTCTACAGTCAAAGGAATCTGACATTGCCCCAGAAAACCAATTACCTTCATTGGCATCTATCCCAATTCCAGCATGAGCAGCTTGTATCATGCTCACATCATTTCCTCCGTCACCTATCGCGGCCACTCGAAGAGGAGCACGATATTTTCGTAGAAGCTGCACAATCTGTGCTTTTTGTTCAGGAGAACATCGACAGCACACAACAGCAGTGCAAGCACAAACCAGCTCGGCGACCTGATGAGAACTTTGTTCATTAGAAAGAATTCAATCCATTCAAAACGTTCTGTTTAAGTGGTAGACTAGCACTATGACCCACGCGATGGGGCGCATGAAGACTAGTAAGGCAATAAGCCGAAGATTCCCGGAAAGAAGAGGACTCCTACCTCGGCTTCGTAATACTGCAGACAAACGTTGAGAGCAGACCCTTGCATTACTAGAGCTACGTCGCTTTTCCTGAACATAACAAAGAAATGCAAAATCTTCGACGGGTATCTAAATGAATAAAAATGTCAATAATAATAAATGATGCCTACCTTCTCAAAGCATTGAGTTCATTGTGAGCTTCGGTTCTATTCTGAACTGATCCAAATACGTGCACATTATCTGTTCTCGAGAACAACCCGCTCGATTTTGCGATACATATGGCTGTCTCGAGCTTATCACCTGTCAACATCCAGATCTTTATACCAGCGTTGCGAAGAAGTTCCAACGACGTCGTTACTTGATCCTAAATCGGAATCAAGTGAAGATCTCAATGAATAGTAAATAACAAAGCTATCTATATGATCAAGGAACGTGCAGAATGGAAAACTTCAAGTAAATCTAATTGCTCAGATATGAGAATCATTAAGCCATTTTTTCAACAAGATTGGGAACGTAAAAGAGGTGCATTTATATGAACCTGTAATCGATCTTCAACACCAGTGAGACAAAGTAGTTGGAGGTCCTTTTCGAGCATTCGATTTACGCAGCTCTGCATGGTTTGAGACCTGTCCGTTATTGACATTTTTGCAGCATGATACGCGCGATCAAAAGCTTCTAGTTCCGCAGACGAAAGGGTACGTTTAGCCACAACGAGAGTACGAAGACCTGAACAATGAGATAGACAGCGAAACTTGCGAGAATTTCTTCTGAACGCTTACCTTCACGGGCCATATTGCTACATTCTTCTTCAAGCCAATCATTGTATTGCACCATTCCTGACATCACCGTATCCGCCCCTTTCATTAGTAGTGAAATCTCGTCTGTGGTCTCATCCTTAAAAAAGGAATATTTACATCAATCCTGTGGTATGATTATGCAAACGAGATGTTTGCATCATAATGGAATTTTATTCCCATCCTTTTGGTTTCACTAGTGAACGGAAAAATGTGAAGAATCTGAAATAATAGAACTAGCGGAGCAAGTAAATGAGCCAGTATGATAACTGAATCGAAATAGACCTAACAGCCCAACCTGCGGTCACTTAAGTGTTCTCAATGAACTTGAAACTAAATGTAGTGGTAGAGGTAAGAAGTGAACCCATAGGGGTAATAAGGAGAGAGACCCGTTTAAACTTAAGGGCTCACTGATTGGAAGAAGAACAAGCATCGACGGAGAGAAGCAGATGAATACTTCCTATATCATTCTAATGTCACTGGCCACGATTCTTTGGTCATTCTATACGATGCTCTGCTGCCGATATTACTAGGTGAAGAAGGTTGAAAGGTTGATGCTTACGCAGCATCGCATCCCTGTTTGCCTCAAGCTTTACAAAAGTTGGCAAACAAGTCTGGGTTTTATAAGTGCCGCAGTTAAGTATCACCGCGCTTTTGAAAATGTGCCTATTATGAATAAAACCAACTTGGAATTGTCTCGTTTGCCCAATACCAAGCTGAAGTTGTATAGAGTGCAAATCACGCTGAGCTAACCGTACTCCCACCGTTTCCGTCCATTTCACAAGTGCAACCTGAAGAAGCGATGGGAACACATAAGTAAACAATTCCACGTGAAAACACAAAAATCACCTCATCCGGGCTAGCGGCCTGGTACGACACAGTGCCACCCTCCACTATTGGTGTAACATTGTGACAGAGTGCGATAGCCTCTACAGCCGTCTGCAGTTTAGCAGAAAACGAATGCCTAAAAGTTTGCCAAAGCTACAACCAAAATACATCTTAATAATCACTATGGCAAAGAGCAGCACCAAAACTGTGACCACGATTGAAAAGGACCCAGAAAGTAAACCCAACAATTAGAAACAGCGAGTTCGGTTAAGCTAACTATGCACTTTATCTTAGGAAAGCGCAATGTATTTCATCTCGTTCTACTCCCGAAATATTTGTTTCTTGAGCTTGACATCTAACTACGTTTTGATAAACCAAGGCAAAATACCTGGCCAATCGCCCTGAGTAAGCACTAGCCACGTGCTGGGCCACTTCTTCAAATGCGTCTGAACTGAATGCGACTGTGCCAAGATGAATCTGGAAGACTTTTTTTCGAGGAACCACGTCTTGGACAACAATCGTTTAGTCCGACCTTTTTGAAATGCATCTCGTTCTTTGTTAGGGTGCCGGTCTTATCGGAAAGAAGAAACGAAATTCTACCAAGTTCCTCGGGTATTGTCGATGAGCGTACGACGGTATCAGGAATCTGTTTGTCGCGTCCTATTTGCCAAGCAAAGAAGAGCTGGAATTGCAAGACGATCAACGACACATTACCTTACTCAAAAGTGTAACTTACGCACCTTGGCCATGTCGAGATTCACACGCAGCGAAATCGGAATTATATAGGAGAACAACAATACAAAACGCATTAGGTAGCGGTACCAGTTAGTATCTACTCCTTTCATGATGACCATAACGGATGCTAACACCATTACGAAAACAAACAGCAGTTTTGTCAAATTGTTGACCTCAAATATGAATATTAAATCAATATTGGACAATGATGACTTCTTTTCGCTCACCTCCAGATCCAGTAGTCCGACCTTACTCTCCGGCAACGTCGTATTCATCACGGACCGAGTTTCTCTTCCAGTGTATACCACAATTCCCACCGCAGTTCCACTTGCAAGCACGGTGTTTGCCCATAAAACATTCTCCACATTCAAGGACCCATCCTGTACGTGATCCTCAGTGGTGACCTACAAAAGGAAACTAAGCGAAGGTCCACAAAAAAACGATAAAAAGAACATTGACACAACAGTTCCTGGTTCACCTTTATCGTTCCAACAAACGCATGTATATCCTTTTGAGGCTTCTCTGCGTATATTTCACAGTTAATTTCCATTATATCCTAGCAAAACAATCATTTAGTGGTACTTTCGTATGGTTGTGTAATTTAAATATCTTTCGAAAAAGATGAAGTGACACTTACCGCCTCATTCATCAGATGCTGAGTGAACGGCACAGCTATACGTAACTTCCAATCGGTCTCCCCATCGAGTTGATCTGTGCGAATGAAACATGCTCCTGATCGCTCCGTTGTGCGCAAAAGCACAACATCTGCCGGAACACGTCGATCTTTTCCTATTATGATAACGTCGCCCACCTCTATATCACTGAAACAGCATGCAATTGCAATGCAGAATTAGTACTCTGCGGATTCTTTATCGCTCTGACGACAGCGCGAATTTTGAATTTCGGCTGGGATCCGCGTTTTCTTCTTCTTCGAGACTTTCGTCGGACCAAAGACGATTTTGCGCGAAATTTTCCTTGTGTTTTGTGTGGTGCATACACGAAAAGTGGGCGGCTTAGAATAATCTCAACAACGTTGTTGATTTGAAAATGTTATCCATATAATCCAGAAAAAATCAAAAATGAATAAGCGACGAAAAGCCTGGCATGACTCACCTGCTGTTGACTTCGACTCGCGTACCATCTCGGGTTAATCGTTCATACTTCTCACCATTCAACTCTTTATCTCTGAGAAAGCGGACAAAGTCGTCAAGTGCTTCACGGATAAGTGTGATTGTGAGCACGAAACCCTTAATGCGGACATGAATGCACAGACTTCATTCCAACACTCTTTGCTATTAATAAAGCCGTTGACAATGTAAGAAGCTAAAGTACTCTGTGCTTTAGCATTGATCATATGTTTCCGATACAACCCAACTACAAATGATCAAGCATCAGCAATAATGAGACTGGTAGCTGCTAAGGCGAAAGAGGGAGGAGACAGAGGTGTAGTGGTCGAGAAGGTAGGACTGTGATAAGGAAGGCAGCAGAAGAAGAAATGGATATATGAAGTGGGATCTATTGAACGTACTACTGAGCTGACACCAGTAAAACCATAGATCGAACTCACCCAACGGTCCCCAGTATTATAGGTGCGCACGATGGATACGAAGTTATATGAACTGACTGCATGCCATCAACAAGAAATATAAATTCAAAAAGAATTTAAACTGTTGAAAAAGGACCTGAAATATGTCCATGGTACACTCAATCCAAAAAACTTATTGACAAATTAGATCACTCAAATGGCATACCAATGGAACAAAGCTGAAGATATTGTATTTTTGATTAGAGACTTTGTTCGGAGCAAAACCACCCCCTTGGTCGCCGCCCACTGGACCATAGCCGATTCTTACAGTGCGAGAATGCAATACGCGGCGACGACCAAACAACATGCGGCAGCATCTGAAGAGAAGAAATTATATTGTACTGAATCAAAATTTCCGGAAAAGCAAAAGCAAAAAGGTTAGAACGATTGATAAGCAAGCAAAAGTGACCAGGAAGAGAACCCACGCCATAGCATAAGTCATAAAAACTTGTTGGGGTGTGAAATTCTGTTTGAATTGTCATTACAGAGTTGGCTTTGAATCGACTTTTTTGATGTTGTGCTTCAACAAAGCTCTTTTATTAACGCCTTAGCACATGAAAGCTCAAATCAAGAGGTGTCGAAGAAACGAACAGAATCAAAATTTGCGCTATATAACACATCTTACACAATTTCTCCTAATATGCCGGCATAATTGAAATCAGGAATGAATATATTTAATGTCTTTTAGACCGATGTCATAGTTTGCGAATCGAGCGATTCGCCAGCGGACTCGCTGGATCCATGCGTTGCGCCAGCGAATCGAACGTTGCACCAGCGAATCGACCGATGCACGCGAATCGAACGATGTGCCAGCGACTCGACACTGTTTGAAAGTGGTTCAAACGTTTAAAGGAAGTCCACTTCGAAGGACCACACTATTTGAAATTGGCGGGACTTCCTTTATAGTGATATTGTGGTGGTTGATACACTCACAAAAAAACTTCTTTGGCCAAAAACTCGGGAATAAAGCTCTGCTTCGTGGAAATCGGAAGCAGTAACATCTTGCCGCAGACCCATGGAGTTTGCACATCTTCCGATCAGCCACATGTGCTGGGTAGCATTGCCTTGCACACGAAAATGGAAGCATCGGTGCGAACTTGACCGCTTGACCGCCGAACTTGAATTGTTGAATGAAGAAAGAAAAAGAACCAGTCAAAAAGTCGCAAAATTAGCTGCTCACTTTTTTTTAGCTATACTGGGCAATGAGAGTCTGAGCACGGAGGAGAAAGGACAAGCAAGAGAATACAAGGAATGAGAGGGCGCAGACACCCACATGCTGCGAAGGGAAGAATGGAAGTGTTAGAAGCGGTCGTAGTGAGGTTCAAGCACGATTCCCACTCTCAAGCCGGAAAACGGGACATCTGCTAACATCGAGGCCCTATCTTGCCCACCAGAGATGGACCCACCTGAACTCATGATGCGGTGTGCCTTAAAAAAGTGCCCTATGAAAACTGCCATCTAGTTCAGGACTATACTTCGTATTGACTTTCGAGCCTAATTACCGCTGGTCTAACCTGATACGTGCAGGAGCCGATGTTTTTCTCGCAAGAATAAAAGGGTTACTCGAGCAACTTGGTATTAACTGTTTCAAAGTTTCATAGATAATTCTGAACAAAGAACAAAGTATGATAAGGAAAGTGTACTTGGTCATGGCAAATGTGCTGGAACTGCGAGATGATACAGAGGGAAGAAGGTAAATGTCGTCCGATCCGTCCACAGGAACCTAAATGTGTGTATGAATTGGCTTTCGTGGTTTACAAATCGCAAACTTCTGGACATTATTTCGACTGAACATTCCTTTGGAAACCGCCTTAGCGAGTTAGTATTTAAAACAAAAGAAAATCGAATAAAATGCGTACATATCGAAAAAGGAACACTGAAGCAAACTTTGCGTTAATTCAAACGAAACAATCATTTCTTACCACTCAGGGAGAAGTATGGTTAGCTGCCGAAGTGTTTAACATGAAATCAAAAATCGAGAGAAAACCTTAATGAATGATATCGATTCACCGCTGGAAACCAACGTGTCTTGTTTCGATTTTTTTGTTTCCTAACAGCTATTTGCATAAGCCCGATCGCATGTGATCAAAAGTGCATTAGCGAATAGCGCATTGAATACAGAAATTCCGCCAGCTAATTCTCACTGTTTTTACAACGGATGCGAAGGAAATGGTGGCTTAGTCAAATGCCGACTTTCTGCTGTTGCCCTCCTTCCAGAAAAGACAATACACCAGGTCAAGAACCACAAGCGAACTCAAAATTGACCAGCATAAAGCAATTTATTCTTACTCTAATTCTTGTGATCGAAGCTCCGAATTAGGGGTGCGTATAAGGTCTGAATTTCATTATAAGAACGAATACAAGGCGTCAAGCGTTGCTAGTTCCTGAAGACACGCCAGGCACAAGACTTCATGCGGTATTAAAGGAACAATTCCTTGCGTGTTTCTGGGAACGACTGACATTTATACAAATATACCGCATATAAATATAGTAATACCTACGCCGCTCAAAAATGTAACTATAAATAAGACAACAACCCACTAGAACTCGGCTGCCTCGGAATTCGATACCTCCTGAATGATGTTGTAGGGAAATAAAGGAATACGCATGTTAATAACTGTACGTTTGAGAACAAGATTGTACATGCTTCACAACCTTGTGCATATTATGCGCTTACCGAGAAGTTTTAG
Source organism: Ostertagia ostertagi (assembly GCA_036418205.1). Lineage (NCBI taxonomy): Eukaryota > Metazoa > Nematoda > Chromadorea > Rhabditida > Trichostrongylidae > Ostertagia > Ostertagia ostertagi. The sequence continues at coordinate 8,074 of MU869759.1, read as the reverse complement.
TTCATCCATCTTAGGGTTGGTTATCCCAACCTCGGTACTCCAACCAAAGTCGCTATTTAGAATGTTGCGTGCTAAAACGATATGCCAACTTTGGTCGACTAATTCTACAAATTTGTGCTTTGTTGCATCCTGCTTCGACTACCCTACCATTTTATTTGAATTTACATGAACAGGGTGTCCCATGAATGTTGCACCACACTCTGCGTGTCGCCTCCTTCACACGCACCTGGATGCGACTCATTCAGAGCGCTAGAAAGGGTGGAGAGAAGCCAATCCAGGACTAGATGTAGAGGCCGTTTGTCCTCAACCTCGAATGAAGGCGATTAGAAGCCGATACGAGAGTGCCCCCGAACATAGCAAGCCTGCGAGAAGACACTCCAAAAGGATTAGCCCGTCGCGAGGGGCCTCGTTGGCCGGGCGGCGCCGTAAGCCATATAGTGCAAAAACCCGCCACCGCGCCCGATCCAATAGGGCGCCGCGCTCCGTGAACGCCGAAGACGCAAGAAGAGACAAACGCTAGGCCAAACCAATAAGAGGGCAGAGTGCAGCCGGAGACGAGCGAAGTCACAGATATATCGCTCCAAAACCAAAAGAGAGGTGCGCACCCTCACAGAAAGAAGCAGAAGGAGAGAACGGCGTTCTAACAAGAAAGAGAGAAGATATAAGATGCAGTAAAGCTGCCCATCCAAATGCACTGACGCGGCCCTCAACGGGAAAAACAAAAAGAAAGGCAATGCAGGGCCGGGAGAGCGGCTCAGAAACGGAACGGCAGTCCAAACGCGGGCAGAGGGGCAAAGACCGACATGAGCGACGAGGAGCATCGCTCCGGCACGGAGGAACGCGTAAGCCGCAAGGAGGGGGGGGCCGGAGAAGGCCGCGCAGCGCCGAGAGGCACCGCTAACGATCAGAGAAATGCCAAAAATAAAGAGCGAACCCTCACTCTAGCCACACCGAGCATATCAACACAACGCCACTCTTTAGAAACCGCAGCCACGTCGTGCGACTCATTCTTTGGCAAAAGAGACGTCCACCGGAGCGGACACACGAATGGCCTAGCCTAAGGCCCCACAACTTCCAGCAAGGTCTGTATTCAACGATGGACAGACCTAATTGAGCATCGAGACACGACCACTGTCACGAAGAGGAGAAGAGAGACTGAGTAGCCAAGCAAAGTGCGTAAACCGCTGAAGGAGCTAAAAGCCCTTTCCCCGCAAAAATTGAAGGAGCAACGGCGGTCGCTGAGCGGGGTCCGAGCGTCTATGAGATTAGTATAGCTATAAGTATGTCGAATTGCGAGTGGACCACGGAGTGGAACACAGAAGCACGGAGGAAACTAGTGAAGTAAGGCACGAAAATCGAGTCCAAGGGGCGCTCAAACGACCGGGGAACCGCTGATAGAGCAAAGCGGTGCCAGGCTGCGTGCCGGCATGAATACAACTCCAAGTAAACATGTGAGACAATGATAGAGCGGACACAATAGGCTTGGTTGGTGTATACTATTGTATAATAGATATAGTATTGAGATCGGCCCCCGCACCCTACCAAACTCGTTGACCGACGGCAACAGGACCGAACGAGACGTGGGAGTTCACGTGCAATAATTAATGGCCAGGTCAGACGATTATACAAAGAAAGGATAGGAACGCCCAAACGGTTAAAAAAACCAAAAGGGAAGCCAGAGCCACGACCGCAGAGCAAAGTGAAAGACCCACCAGAAAGACGGCGAAGAGCCGAGCGCCAAGGTGCACACCAGAAAAGAGCGCGGGGGAGGAAATTAGCGAAGGGAAAAATGGGAATGCATCCTTTGTTCGGGACGGACTGCTCGGAGAAGAGCACTCAATTGACGCGAGGGAATATTGAAAGCAAAGGTCATGGGTTGAGGCAGCCAACATCGTATCCCACAAAAATGCTCAGAATGGGTAAAGAGTTCAATACCATTTCAGGTGAGCTGATCGCCAACTTCTGGATTAGTTGTGCTTTCGTACGAAGTTCGTTCTCAAGGCCCCTTCTCAAGTGCAAACAAAGAAGCACGTTTTGAAGAATTTGCAAGCTCGGAATATTTTGATATGACCAATCTTGAGCAAATCCGATAAAAATCATGATCAATTACGAATTTGAACGCTTTCCAAGTGTTCGCAAAAGACCCGAAGAAGAAAAGCTTCAGTAGGTGTTTTGAGAAGAAAAATGGCCTAATTAGCGGAGTTGGCAGCCTTGAAAACCCAGAACTTCCAACGTCGGCTTTTCATGTAAGTCGAATTGAATGCATGTTTTCGACGCTAATTAAATGTAGACTACGTTGAAGGAATGGAGTTACAGGTTTACAATTCAGATAGCTCACCTCCGAGTCAACCATGAGTGGAAGAAGTCGACTGGCTTCGTCAGCCTCCTCTTGGCAAGTTGCCAATCGGCTGTAGCGCATAAACCGCAAAGTCGTCCAACCACACTACAACGCCGTTTTAATAGCGTGTAGCTGAAAAATCGAAATGATATGAGTAAAGTCGATAATAACCTCTCAGACAGTAGTGAGTAATCGTCGAATGAGATTCACGGAAGAAAAGCACGAACATTTCCAAAAATCAATGTTCAACTAATAAGTGATGAGCAAAAAAGGTAGTAACACGATGGTACTGTACCTCCTCAGAGTATTACTCTCCGTGTAACTCGCGGCTTCTGGAAAGTTTTTGACGTGCAAAAATGAAACGATGTATTCATCAGAATTAATACTATTCAACTGTCATAATCTCGTGCCCTTGCAGCAGTGGAGCCCAAAAAAGTAAGCATTTTCGGCGGAAGGCGGCAATTTTCTGCCCAGCTGCGCTGAAACTGGGTCAAAAGGCGCTGCCTCCAGAAATAAACGTCACATAGAGATCAAACACTGAATAGTCTCTACAGGTACGTTTACAGCAATTTAAAGTTTCACCTAACAGGCTTCTCCGACAGTTGTCCGATTTAGCGATTGCATTCGCAAGTATTGCGTGTCGTTATTCACATTGGTCACAATCGTACCAGTCGCATCGCGAGAACGCTCGGATGGCATACATTCAATCTTGAAAATTGCACGGTCGCGAGGTTGTGGGATCATAACGACTGCAGGGTCGCGCAATCGTCGAACCCCAAGAATTAGATGCGCATCGATCGAGCGACCGTTGAGATAGCACACTGGCCGATGTCAGACTTTGCGATTGGAGCGATTTTGCACCAATTGCAGGAGCGACGGGAGATTTACGAACTGATGGCGCCGAATTATCGGTGGTCGGCGGTGTAAATCTCCCGTCGCTCGCATCGCTCAAGCGATCCGTCGCTCCTGCAATTGGTGCAAAATCGCTCCAATCGCAAAGTCTGACATCGGCCATATTTTATAGGCCGATGTCATAGTTTGCGAATCGAGCGATTCGCTAGCGAATCGCTGGATCCGAGCGTTGCGCCAGCGAATCGAACGTTGCACCAGCGAATCGAACTTTGCGCCAGCGAGTCGAACGATGTACCAGCGAGTCGAACTATGTACCAGCGACTCAACACTGTTTGAAAGTGGCGGGACCCAACGTTTAAAGGAAGTCCCGCCACTTTCAAACAGTGTCGAGTCGCTGGTACATCGTTCGACTCGCTGGTGCATAGTTCGACTCGCTGGTGCAACGTTCGATTCGCTGGCGCAACGCTCGGATCCAGCTCGATTCGCAAACTATGACATCGGCCTTAGCCGGAGGCGATCGTACTTCGAATGACGATTGAGAAAGGCTTCCCCGATTGAGGATGGAGGATCAACAGATAGGGAAACTCGACGCGTATGACCCACGGCCTGGAATGGATGGCGTAGAACTTATCGGCAGAAGATACTTGGTCGCGGATCCAAACTCAAGATAAATAAGCGAAGATGGTAAGACTTGAGCAATCGCGCGATAGGTATGACCGCCCTGCTCTATTTCTGTTATGCAGCGCGGGTTTATGCCCGAGATGGACCTTTTTCGTCGTCGCGCAAGTGATATATCAGATGGTATCGAGCGTACGCATTCAGATGGCATAGAAGTGTTTCAGCTATTCTGCGTTCTTTTCCTCTTAAGATGATGAGACTTGTCAACGTGTTTGCCTTTCGCATAAACTAGGTGTAGAAGTTAGAGATCAACTTGTGGGAACTTTCAGAATGCTGGCAACGAACTGGTAATTTGGTCAGACGATCGCAATGACTTTCGCACTATAGTGGAATTTACTTCTGACGGAGAGTAATATTGCTGACCTAGCGCTAGCTCCCATCGCCATAGAGGTTGATTGGAATACTTTCTGAGGATAAAAAAATGATTCCTCATCGGTCTGGTTTCCGAGCAGGTTTTTTTAGATCAAGAACGTTTATCACGCGCTTCGACTTGCGCTTGAGTGGTAGAAAGCAGAGGACGAAGATGTATATACGAGAAAAGCTGAATTTCTGTTACCTGAATGCGGTTAGGAGGAGATTGGCAATATAGAGATGGTCTTTCAGAAGAAAGCTTGAGAAGGAATACGTAAGCGATGCAGTACCAATAAAAGTAACTGCGAGAGATAGGAATTACAAGTTTTGCTGCTAACCGCTAGGAGCTGACGATGAGAGCTGAGTACCAACACGCTAGAACAACTGCTTATGTCTTCAGCTGGACTCATTTCTCGCTATCGCTTAAAAATACAAGAGGATTGGTTCCTTAAAATATCTAATTTGACTATGGGAACAGCTCTTTTGTGTTTGACGCAGTTTGAGGAAACCAAACGAATCTTTCGCAAGAGTTACACCACAGCTTAAATGACTCATCTGAATCGTGGGTTATTTTCAATGCTTGGAGAAATGATTTTGGATTGGCAACACGGCTGACTGCCCAGATAGACAGAGCTATGAGGAGAATTACTAGATGTGGATGTACATCACCCAAGCCTCACTTGTAGGTCGTGAGGGTAGTTCCACGTGACAAAGTTCAAGGATCAAGCAGTTGACCAGAGGTAAGAATTAGTTCTGCTTTGGTTAGAAAGTCAACACAGCAATCCAAAAGAACAACGAAAACTATAATGGAATGAATGTAGACCTAGCAGAAGCATAGACTAAAAGAGGAATTGAGTGAGTAGTCCGAGAATGAACGCGGTGAAGTCGTCGTCGGGAATGTCGCGAATTCGCATTGGAGCGCGTTATTCCGCTGGCGCTATTGTGTGAACCCCTCGACAAACCAATTCGGTTTGCAAAGCCTAGAGGAGCAATTCAGTCCATGCCCCCTCCCTTCTCAAATCGATGAGCTGAAATGAGGTTTTCTTTTGTGGTGTAGAAGCGTACCCACAGCGTTAATGGCTTTTAAAAACAAGACCCGCAATAAAATTGGGGCTCATGGAAGATCTATTCCAGTTAGGGGGAGGCATCATGATGCAGTTTTTTCAGAAAGCTAGGGTAACTCCGAGCCAGGGGGAGTGTAGCCAGTCTAGGGGGTGGTGAGGGCAGTCACTTGACATGCGTGAAAAGCTGGAATGTTCGAGTTCACACTAGTTCGCCGAGAAACTGCATCATGATGATCCCCCCCCCCCTAACTGGAATAGACCCGAGAAAGCTTGTGTTGGAGAGAGAAAGAGAAGGTGTCCAAATAGACGGTGTTTGGCGCTTTCGCAGCGGGAAAACGCCTCGTTAACAAAGTAATAAGGTGAAAAATGGTATCCAACGGAATCCCGGCATACTGTACCTCGGGGTGTTGAGTGGTCTTCTTCTCAGGAGTACCTTTACAAATACGTCTCGTATTGAAATCTTATTTCACTTGACGAAGCTTGCGGTTTCGCGTAATCCTCTGTTTCAAAAAACCAGGCACCTCGAGTGCAGACCGAAGGAAGGAAGGAAGTGTGAGTTATTGTTACCTGGCGCGCAGAATAAGGGTAACTGACACTCCGCTAGAGAATAACGGCCTAAGCTTACGGGCAGATGGTATGAATTGGGCGCCGATAGAAGTGAAAGTAGAAATGGTAAATGGTGTAGTTGTGAAGAAAAACCATGGGAGACACCCTAGCCTCCTAACACCGTCAAATAGGACCCACGTTCTGCTCGCAGATTTGGACGAGTTCACACGGACGTGTTAGTCACGGATGGATGGCACGATGCCAACAACGTCGTTGACTGATAGCGCATCAAATAGGCAAAGGTACGACCACTCGGAGAGGAATGCTTCTTAAAATGAAAAGCGAACGATAATGATAAGAGTATCAGCTACGCAGCGCCTCTATTATCATCCAGCCATTTTGGGCAAGGTTCTCCACGTGGGCGAAGGCCATCACAGACTAGACCCTGCTTGGCCGCCACGCAGGAGCGGATTTAGGGCTCTCGCAGCGGAAAAAAATTCCGCGCGCGGAAAGCGGAAAGTCGCTTTCTTTCCTAGCAAACCACGCCCCAGCGCGCGTTTCGGCTTGACCGCGTAGGGCAGGCGCGATTTTGCGAGTGCGAACGCCTCACCTCAAATTCTTGAACTTTGAGTGTAACTTTGCAAAACATGAACGGCGCAAAACCATTTCAGCAATATTTAATGCGTAGAATTAATTATAATGGTGGGACTCAGTGGTAATGAATATAAAAACAAATTTAACTCTTTTTCTCTGTAACGAACGCCGAATTTTTTTTTCGACGTAGTTGAGCCATAAAGAAATGAATTTCGCTACCGTTCAGGATGTGTACTCACTTTTTTGTGTATTTTTGATACCCTTTTTTATTTACATGGTCATGGAATAAGGAGAAAACGAGCAATGAACTGAGCTGCTAATTTCGTTACGCTAAGAAAACCTCTGCTCTTTTGACCGTACGGCATACCATGTCGTTTATAGTTAGGTGTGGTTCTTAGAAAATGAACAATTTGGCAAATGACATGCAAGCGCGAGAAGAAGGCATGACATTGGTGGGACGCGCAAGCGCGTCAAAATGTTCGACGTGGCGTGCACAGCGAGGCGCACAACCGCGTCACGCTTTCGTCATTGTGTTAAGTATAGCCTTTCAAGGATTTCTTCCTTTTCAACACCCAGTTTATCGTATCATCTGCTTCACAGAGGAGGAACGCCGAGAAACAAAAAACGTGCTAAACTAGACCTGGGCCCCTGCCGTCCAATTTATGATTACGGTGAACATAACATTGCGCCAGGCAGGGATAGCTGTGTGTAGGCTCATGTATGCACCCATGGAAGCCGCAGGTTCAATTCCTCATCGAAAAAATGTAAGAAGCCAGTAAAAACTATGCTCTACAAAAATTGCAGCAAGTGAAGCGTTAGGCTCAGGTTTACAGGTCGGCTAAAGAGAATCTCGTCGCAAAAAACATATTCAAACGTAGGATCGCAAAATGGGAGGTTAAGGTATCTGATGAGCGCAGAAAATCCAAGTCCTGTGTCGAGAAACGCGCTGGGAAGAAGTCAGGGCAAGAGAATTCAGGGAAGGTGTCACAGAGGGTCAACCGTATGTTGGTACAAGTACCAAACGAACGGGGGGAGAGGCCGTATTTGGCTCACGGGGTCGTAAGCGCGATGGTCGGCAGTGGAAATCTCTACGATCGACTTTGGACTGTGGATCTAGCAAAAGCCAAGACGCTGAAATGTTCGCCTAATACAGTTTACCAACATTTAAAGGTTTCAAGACACAAAGAAGATATCCATTTTGCCAAGCGCCAAGAAAAGAGGTCAAACTTAAATTCTGAAATGTGTCAGTGAATTGGAAGCATGGCGCACACCATGAGAGGGGTCGTTAGTGCAGAGCGTATAACACGTTGATGACATCGCGTGTTTCGGCTTTTTCCGCCTTTTGGGACAGATATTGTTTTAGAGAAGGGCGGTAAAGAACATCAGAAACGAGAAAACCTGTAGTAGCCTCTATGTTACCCTAGTTGAAAGCTCAACGTTTTTGCCAAATTGTTAATTGGAACAGTTTACTATTGCTGACTTTGTAACCTCTATTGACTGGCCTGTTTCGACTATTTCGTCTTTCTCAGAAACCAAAAGTTCCACCACCAAGCATTAGCTCACGCCCTATTGGTAGGGTTAGAGGAAGTGGTTACGATAAAGGGGAGTGCATCGGGGAAGCATGTGCAGCACACGAATCAGTTACTTGGTT